>JBAMJR010000260.1:720000-782500 GCA_038501785.1 Myoxocephalus aenaeus
CAGTAGTAATAGTAGTAACAGTAACAGTAGTAACAGTAGTAATAGTAGTAACAGTAGTAATAGTAGTAATAGTAGTAACAGTAACAGTAGTAACAATAATAACAGTAGTAATAGTAGTAACAGTAGTAACAGTAACAGTAGTAACAGTAATAACAGTAGTAATAGTAGTAACAGTAGTAATAGTAGTAATAGTAGTAATAGTAGTAACAGTAGTAATAGTAGTAACAGTAACAGTAGTAACAGTAGTAATAGTAGTAACAGTAGTAATAGTAGTAACAGTAGTGACTCTGTCACCCCCAGGACTCATTCTTCTTTCTTCTTACCGGTCACTCCTCTGGACACAAGATCGTGAAATACTTTGGTTTAGAAAATATTGTGAAATACTTAGTTAAGTGTAGCAAAATATTGTGAAATACTTAGTTAAGTTTAGCAAAAGATTGTGAAATACTTAGTTAGATTGAGGCAACAAAACTACTTGCTGAGGTTTAGGAAAAGATAACTATACGGAAGTGCTGTTGCTCAGGTACTTAAAGGTCTGTGTTGTGAATCTTCAGCGATGGAGGAGTCTGTTTTCATCCACAAGTCTGCTCACTGTCGCCATCAATCGATTTCACCTGTTTTTTCTTGACTAGATGACCCCGTCTCGCCATTCTGCCACCTTGGTGAACATTGAATCCATTGAATTGTAATCCACTTTGTCGGGAGAATATCTGTTTCCACTAAGTGTTGCTCTTCCAAACAATACTGTGCTTTGCAGCAACATTTACTCCCCAAATCAATTCAGTGAGTGTCTTATCCTGCAGTAACTGATGCGGTTACAAGGTGAAGAAAAACCCTAAACGCCAGTATGCTGGAGCATTATACCACCTTGTATTAACGGCCATGTTGGCCAAACTCTTACTCAACCAGTGTAGTTTTTAAACAGCAAAAAAACTAAACAAGTTCACCTCAAACTAGGCAATGGTGGAAGAAGTTTTTAGATCACTTAAGTAACAATCCTAATGTCCTGTTGGCTGGTTTAAACGCAATGCATCATATTCTATAAAATGTGTGTGTATATATATTTATATAATAATCATATGTAGCTGACCTGTGAGAACCTCGTACCTCTAAAAAGAACAAACAGCCTGTTTTCAGCTTTGTGTCAATGCTTTTTCCAGCTGGTCCAAGAGGCTTTTTTAAAAGAGTTTATTCATCTGAAGAAGTAGGAGGAGTTCCTCAACACATAAAGGAAGGGGGTGAAAAATTGCAATTCAATCCAAAAAATTACAATTAAAACTTCTTGTATGTTTTATTAAAATCAAAATCCAATCCTCTTTTCTTTTCATAAAAGAAAATACGAAATGTGCTTACCCAAGCTTTTCCACATCACAGGACAGAAGCTAAAGACGTTTTCATTTACGTTTCACTTTCAATTTGGAGCACGTGTGACTGTCTCAACACGTTTTGTAGACGACTACCAGACTATTGTAGATACAGTTAAATCCAAAATTAGGGGATCTTTGTCTTCTGAGCAACAATGGAGGAAATCTCAAACAGTTTGGAGTCATATTTCTGTAGAAGTCTATCTTGCTTCTGAAATAAAGCCATTTATGTGGTCTTTGTGCCACTAGGACCCTTCACAAACACAAACCTTCTCTTTGTCCCTGCAGCTCCTTTCCAGATTCCAAAGAGCAATACCCCGATTTCCCCTTTAAGAACGGCGGCCTGGCCGGCGCCATCGAGCTGAAGCGGCTCGCCGGCGCCCACTGCCACGGGGCCAAAGCACCGGCGCGCGATGAGAACGGCGACCGGCTGCTGGCCAGGAAGAAGCTCTGCATCGCGTCGGCTGTCTGCCTCGTCTTCATGATCGGCGAGGTCATAGGTAAACAGTTTAGAAAATCAAACCTCCGGGGTGAAAGAATCAAAAATCCCAGTTTTGTATATGTATATATAACAAAAGAAACCTCTTTCACGCAGACGTTTATATACCAGAAACACTGCAGTGCTGAAGTGCTGAAGTCCTGAGTCGCTGCACATTTCGCTCTAAGAAACTACACAAAGAACAGAAACTTGTTTATTGCTTAGAAAAGGATATCAAATGCTTGCTCATGTTCTTTGGTTGGTTGCCCAGATGTTTATGATGATATAAAAGAATATCATATCTTTTTTTTTAACCTGAGGCATTAAAGAGGATCTTCAAACACGGTTTGTCGCTGCATTAAATTACACGTTGTATAAACTTTTAAATGTCTCAGATAGACATTAAGGTTGTTTAACAGTTGGTGAAACACTCCTTATCAGCAAGTTTTTACATTGAATGTGTCTGGAGATGAGGTGAGGTTCATCCCGACCTGCAGGAGCAACTATTGATACAGGTTATCAATATATAATATATATATATATATATATATATATATATATATATATATATATATATATACATACCGTAAAATTCGGGTTACGAGCCGCTACTACTTTCGGTCAGTGTCCCCGTTAGCTCCCTGCTGACCCAGCTGGGGCTCCTGCTAGCGCACCATTATTTCCTCGCTAACTTCCGCTAGCTGCAGCAGCAACAGCAGTGCTAGCTAGCAGCAGCGCAGCGATAGCTGCTCCTAGCTTGCTACAGCGGGGACACTGACCGGCCGTAGGAGCGGCTTGTAACCTGACTTTTACGGTATATATATATATATATATATATATATATATATATATATATATATATATATATATATATATATATATGTTTGACCTATTTTACCAGTAAAGTTATTACCTGCCACGCAAAGATTCAGCTAAAAGTACAACAGTTGTTTTAGTTCACGACCAAAGCGTGCCTCAGGATTGGTCAGAATGATATTAAAGCAAAAGTAAATAGGAAGTGGACATAGCCATCGTGACGGCACCCATTGGTTTGTGGGTTTGAAGCCTTGAGTTCGGCATTTTCACGTCATTTTTTTGGGCCTTCAGCAATAAGACATTTTTATACGACCAAAATGTTACAATTAACTTACATGAACTGAAAAAAAAACACTGTAAAAGGGTTAAAGTTCTGAAACAAAAACAAGGACAACTCTCATCGGCAATGTTGTGGTAGTGACCTGTCAATCACCTTGTAGCCCCGCCCTAAAGCATCCCCTGCTTTATGGTCTGTTTGACTCTAAATGAACATAAAGTACTAAATGAACATCATGCTGTATTGAAGAAGACTTGAAACTAGAGATTGAGACATAAACTCATGTTTACAATGTTTACTGAGGGAATAAATCAAGAGTCAGTAGAGTCCTTTTCTATAGACTTCTATACAACCAGAGGAGTCACCCCCTGGTGGTCAGTAGAGAGAATGCTGCTTTAACACATGAAGCATATACTTCTATACAACCAGCGGAGTCGCCCCCTGGTGATCAGGAATGTTGAGGAACTTCAGCACTGGCTTCACTCTTCAGACCCTGGAGGTCGCTGCCTGTTTTCAAAGCTAACGGTAACGCTGGTATTTCCTGGTTTCTGCAGGTGGCTACCTGGCCCACAGCCTGGCCATCATGACCGATGCGGCCCACCTCCTGACAGATTTCGGCAGCATGATGGTGAGCCTGTTCTCCCTGTGGATCTCCTCCAGACCGCCCACCAAAACCATGAACTTTGGTTGGCACCGATCAGGTCAGAACGAGAGATCAGACTCCGCTGTTTGGATGGATGGATTGAGGAGAGATGAAAGGAAGATGAATGAACTAGTCAGTGCACTTGTTTATTGATATGCAAATTTAATGTAATTTCAGCCAGTGGTGGCAATGTTCCAACAGCATTAACTACTTTCTGTACCTGAAGGTGGCGTCATCAACATGTCTATCTATAAACTCTACAATGCTGCTGCTGTTACTCTCCTTTTCTTTGAAGGGGGCCACTAGTCTTTTTGTTGCAGCTTTGCCTCCGAGGGTCTTTATTATTTACCTTCATGTCCTCCTGCGGAGCTCAGATAGAGGCGCGCAGAGAGTGTGATGAACTGTTTGACGATATAAAAGTAATTAAGATCCCTGCCTCTTCTCTCTCCTCTCCACAGAGATCCTCGGGGCATTCATCTCTGTCATTTCCATCTGGATCGTTACAGGGGCTCTGGTCTATTTAGCCATCGAGAGGATCGTACGCAACGACTACGAGATTAATGGCCACGTAATGTTGGTCACCTCCGGCTGTGCCGTCATCGTCAATATAGTGTGAGTGGCTCTCAGCATAATGGGCGTCGACGTTGGACATTAGGTTTCTGTAGTGACGGCAGAGATTAATAAAGGCTGTTTTTTTGTTGTTGTTCTTAGAGTATTGCTACTTTCTTGAAGCTTTCTAATTTAAATAAATGTCGCTATTTATTGTCGAATATAATCACACAATGGCGAAAAAGCCTCTGGCCCGACTGATGGAAGTATTGCATTTGCAGTTTGATGAACTGGGTGTCTGTGATGACATTCCAACCTGCAATTACACCATATCGGCACGTGTGCCGCCAAAGAGCAGGAAACAGAGATTTTGAGTTTGAGTAAAATAATCAGAATACTTATTCGACCACGAGTGAAATCAAACATGGGAAAAACTGATACACTTGTTGTCAGTAATATTTAAGGTTTCTGGAAATCTTCAGTCTTAAATAAACACCACAATAAAATATCTGAATATATCTGTAATTTTGTGAGCGATTTTTGAAAATGCCTCAACTACTCTGGTAGAAGTATATGCTGCATGTGTTAAAGCTGCATTCTCTCTACTGATCACCTGGGGGCGACTGCTCTGGTTGTATAGAAGTCTATATAAATGACGCTACTCCTCTCTTGATTAATTCCCTCAGTAAACATTGTAAACATGAGTTTATGTCTCAATCTCTAGTTTCAAGTCTTCTTCAATACAGCATGATGTTCATTTAGTAAATTATGGTAATTTAGAGTCAAACAGACCATAAAGCAGGGGATGCCTTAGGGCGGGGCTACAAGGTGATTGACAGGTCGCTACCATGTTGGTTTAGTCACCTAAAAATGTCTAATCCAGCGTTCGGATGCACAAAAAAACAAAATGGCAACGACCAAAAAGCCAAACTCGTACTTCATGTCTTTGGTTTTATTTTCCTTTCTTGGCGGGGAGATTTGTGTATGAAGCTCAAACCTTAATCTTTATAAATGATTCTCAACAATAATAATAAAAAAACTCCCTCTTTCCTTCTGCAGGATGGCCTACATCCTCCATCATTCCACCACCTTCCACGCCCACGGCAGCGGCTACCACCAGATCGACGAGGGCGGCCGGAGCCCCGCCGCTCATGGCCACTCCCACGCGCTCCTCGGCGGCCACAGCAACACGAGCGTCCGCGCCGCTTTCATCCATGTGGTCGGAGACCTGCTGCAGAGCGTCGGGGTCATGGTGGCAGCGATCATCATCTACTTTCGGGTCAGATATAGAACACGTTCATGTTAGGGTGAGACCGAAATGTTTAAAAAAAAAAAAGAATAATCCTGGATTTGACAGAATATTGAGTAGTTTATGGTCTGAATACTGTTGCAGGAACTTTTCTGTAAAATTAATAGGAAAACCTTTTTTAAACCCCAAAACAGGCACTATAATGGGCTATTTTAAAAAGCATCATGGCTATCCCAAGTGTTTATTGTGAAAGAGGTTACATATGTATGAATTCATGCAAGATGTTCCCTTTACTTTTTGCCCTGGGCACTTCGATGGCTGCTGACTGTGGAAAAAACACCATCTGATGCCCATTTTATGTGCTCTCTAAAAACCTGTTTTCTCTCCTTCAGCCCGAGTACAAAGTTGCGGATCCCATCTGCACGTTCCTGTTCTCCGTGTTCGTCCTCTGCACCACCGTCACCATCCTCAGAGACGTCTTCAGGATACTCATGGAAGGTACCTCACCTGGAGCGCAGAATTATTTGGGTGGAAGAACCTTTTCTTTCTCATAAATAATAAAATAAAAAATTAATATACATTATTATTACTCAAAATGAACTATTCCTTAACGGTGAGCCGAAGGGTCACAGACGGTTCGTTTTTTTCTGGCCCGCAGCTGTGAACAAGCTGTCGGGTTTCGACCTGATCCGACAAGGTCAACGTCACATGATGCTGCTGCTCTGTGCATTCATGGGTACATTTTAAAAACACACTTTGAATGCAGTGATGATATGCACACACGCTCCATAGTGGGTGGTAACTAGCACCAGAATGTCGCTGAATAAGTGCACAAACCTCTTTTACCTTCTTTAGGTTTATGCAGAGCACAGAACAGATGGTCACATCCTGGGGATGCTTTTTGGGGCATTTTTAACACTTTCAAAACCAATCTATTGTTAGCCCTCTGCCCGAAAATTGCATACCCAAACTAAAAAGGTATCTCTGCAACCACTAGGGCTATTTGAACAATGTTGGTGTTATAATGAAAGGCTACACATGTGAGATTTTGTTCAGATGTGTAAATATATGTGTATATGTTACTGGTTAAGAGTAAATGAAGATGACACAGCAAAAATTAAAAGGTTTCAGGTCCGCCTAGAAAAAAAGCACTTTCAGGATGATTATTTCTTTGAAATGATGCAGCTGTAAGGTCCACCTCTAACCCAAATCATAGCACAATATGTGAACATTCTCTCTGCAAAGGTTGACTTTTTTGCTAACCCTAACCCTTTGCACATCACTATTACAGGTCACCTAAATAGGAATGCACATGTTTTACACACCTTGCCAGTGAATCAAACCTTTGGGGCATATAAAAAACACAATTACTAGGTTTTTATTATCCGCACATTGTGGTATTTAGTGTGTGTTAATTTGTGTCTTGTCCTTTTTCAGGCTCTCCTAAAGGAATAGAGTTCAACTCGGTGAAGGAGGTGCTGCTGTCGGTGAAGGCTGTGAAGTCGATGCACTCTCTGCACCTCTGGGCTCTGACTCTGGACCAGGCGCTGGTGTCTGTCCACCTTGCCATAGGTAACGCAACACGTGATCTACGCCCGACACACACGGGAGGGTCAGGGGGTGAAAGGCCCCGCCTCCTCACCTGCATAGTTGTTACACCTCTTTTAGTTGTTGTTTTGTGTCTCTTTGTAGTTAATCATTGGTCATTATTTATCTCATCATTGTAGCTTTCACTCTTTATGGACATTTTGTGTTTCTTTGTGGACATTGTGTGTCTCTTTATAGTTGCTTTATGTCTTCTTGAGGTTGTTTTGTGTCTTTTTGTGGACATTTTGTGTCTCTTTGTAGTTAATCTTTGGTTGTTGTATGTCTCTTCAGAGTTGCTTTGTCTCTTTGTAGACATTGTGTGTCTCTTTATAGTTGCTTTATGTATCCTTGAGGTTGTTTAGTGTCTCTTTGTAGTCAATCTTTGGTTATTTCATGCCTCTTTGTAGTTGCTTTGTCTCTTTGTAGACATTTTGTGTCTCTTTGTGATAATTGTATGTATCTCTTTGTGGTTGTTTTGTGTGTTTTTGTAGTCATTCTGTGTCTCTTTGTAGTTGTTTCAACTCTTTGTGGTCATTTTGTGTAGTTCTTTGTAGTTGTTTTGCTTCTTTTAACAGTCATTATGAGTCTCTTTGCAGCAGTTTTTGCAAATCATTTTGTGTCTCTTTGTGGTTATTTTGTGTCTCTGTAGTGGTTTTGCACCTTTTCATGGTTGAGTTCCTTTGCAGCTGGGTTCCTTTGTCGTCTTTTTATGTTCAATCCAGGGTCTAAAGATAGAGGATTGTAAAGTTTTGAAATAAGATTTTGTGTTATATGGTAACATGAATGCAAAAATATATAATTTACCAAAGAGATGTAATTATAGACATGACTGAACATCATTTTCACTGCGGAGGTTTAAGTTGTATATTCTTACAGTGTGATATTAGTACATTTTTCTTTTACAAGCCAAGAAAAGAAAGATAGAAAAGTAGCACAACAATATCTCGTAAAATCTGACTCACGGTGTTGTTTTCTACTCTCTCACTTCCTGCCAGAGGAGGGTGCTGATGCTCAGTCCGTGCTGCAGGAGGCCACCGATCTGCTCCACACCAAGTTTGGTTTCCATAGCATCACCATCCAGGTGGAGCTGCACTCAGAAGACATGAGCCACTGCTCCCACTGCCAGGACCCCAGTGATTGACTGGACCGGATACCCGACAGGAACACCAAACGGCTCAGGCATTATTATTCCATCGTCTCTGGGTGAGCTGGAGCAGTGACAGCTACGTTCACAATGCAGCTTCCTGTTAAAGGAGTAGAAACAATTTTTTGTGTTTGCCATTTAGTCACGACACAGCGAAATCATCCATGTGTTGGTAGCAGGGTGCTAACGCTGGAGCTCCATGCTAACATGGAACTAAGCCTCAGTTCCTCTTGAAAAACGAGAAAAATAGGGTGTTTACTCTAATCTTTAAGTTTGCATGGAGCTCTTACCAAATACTGAGAATAGAATAATTGAAACTGCAACCTAAAATGTTACAGACGTAAATAAAATGCTGAGATCTGGCCAACTGTATATCATTTAAAAAAGGTTGTCTCGGACCCCTTAAAATCAAGAAGGCCTTGCGTGAAGCTTTGGAGACTTACTAGCCAGTGATCTAGATTACTACACTCAAAAATACAGAAAAGATTATATTTATGCAACTATTTCAGGAGATTAATTTTTTCCCAATCTCTCCCAGTTGAAGTAACTGCTTGTTGAAAACACTGCCTGATTTATTTTTTTATTTCAAATCAAGGGAAACCGCCAGATGTCGGACCACATAAGTACTTTAAAGATTTAGGGCTGCTACTTTCTACAATAACTTCCCTGATAATACTACTTTTACACCATAGTAATGCAAAAATCTTAATATATTAGCATGTGCTAAACTGTTAGCATGGAGTTACCAGGGACACATGGATGACTTTTAGTTTCTAACTTTACCAAAAGGCCCGTCTACCTCCGGACACTGACTCTATAGCTTATACTATACTATACTCTATAGACCGTTGAAGGAGAGAAGTGTCCCGTTTATGAGTACACCATCCTTGCATTTAAAATAGTAAGTGTGAATACAGAAGTATGTGAATTGGGACAAAGCAATAGAGTGCTGCAGGAATTAGTCCCAAAACCTAGAAATGAGTCAGCATTTTTGCACTTCCTGTTCCCTTGTCAGTGGGTGTTTTCCATTGGTTTTTGGTTAGATACCTGAAATAAGGTCTGTGGTTAACGCAAGTTTAAGAGATTTTAAAGTTTTGCTCTCTAGATACCCGACTCGTGACTTTTAAAACTTTCATGTCACTTAAAAAAAGACAGTTGATAACAAGCGGCTAAATGAGACTACGAAACGCCATCACGCCGACTAGTCCAGTGTAGTTAGTTAAACGTTTATTTGCCACATTGCTTATTTTCTGCAATAATCCAAAATACAATGGGAAAAAAATCACATTGGTGCGACGTTAACTTCCTGGTTGGCACAATAACAGATCATCCCTGCAGCACCCTATGGCGTCTTTGTGGATTTGAAAAGATTTAATGGACCTGCAAACCTTTTTTTATTTGGAGGCAAATTGTTCAGCGTTTTGTCTGTTGAGGGCTGAAAATATCGAAGGGCATTTCCCATTTCACCATGAGCTCTGGACTGGATCTGCCCCACTGCTTTTTAGACGAACAGCATACTGACCTCAACTGTTCTCCTACTCCCTTTAAACATTAAACTGCACCACATCGTACCATGCTGACTAGAAGCGTTATATGTCCTATTATCTAATAATTCAGCTCACTGTTGACTCGACCAATCTCTCTACTGTACTGTACTTTGTTTTGTTTGATCACATCATACCAAAGAGGAGAAGTCTCCATTTCAGAGGGTCACGCAAAAAAATATTATTTTAGATAACTAGACATGTAGATTTGAAAAAAATAAAATGAAAATTGAAAGATTGGTTGTGATGTTTCTTAAGATAACAACAACAGCCTCAAAATTCATTCAAGGGCTATTTTAGGTGGTAGTTCCTTTTACAGTTTTGTAGCTTTGCAGGCATTTTTCGGGATCTCGGTGAGAAGGGTTCTGCCTAATAGTGAGATCTGTATTGATGAGTTTCCGACTCCGACAGCATTCAGCGACTTCCACTCCGGGCTGACATTCAGTTCTGAGGGGAAAATTATTTTGTCCTTCAGTCGGACGATTAGTTTCAGCTTCAAGCAGTCGTCCATCTCATCTCTCTCTCATTCCTGCTTCAGTGTTACCCATCCATCCATCCATTCATCCATCCATCGTAGGTCTATCTGTTCCACCAGCTTTCATCTGTCTGGCTCTCTGTCCATCGTCCATCAGTCACTCCACCCATCCATCTATGCATCCACCCACCCACCCATCTATCCATCCACCCGTCAAAACCAGTAAATGAGTCTGGATGTTTGCGCGTCAGGTTCCCTGACTCAGAGTCAATAGGTTCTTGATAAAATGCCTGAAATAAGGTCTGTGGTTCAGCACAAGCTGAAGAGATTTTAACGGTTCATTCTCCGATATTAAATACATCAGTGATGGGTTTCCATCATAACTAAGACACTTGAATGACACCTCGACTCTCTTACTGTGCACGTTCGCTGAAGCCCTTCACACCACGTTCATTGCTTTATACATATTCCGCCCTCTTTCCATATTATTCCAACTCTTCATACTTGCAGCTTAGCTCCCAGACATTCATCGATTCTCAAGCAATGCAGTTACGAGCATCACTGCAGCTCAGCATTAGCTTTTTCAGCAGGTTTTTCTCCAGAATATTGCATTCTCTAGTAAGTTATGTGTGATGAACAAAATGGAAAAAAAGAGTTCATCTTCTGGGGAGCTCGTTTGTGCAAAGTAAATAGAAAGCTGCTCTTTTAGTTTATCGAATTTATGGGGATCACGAAAACCAGCCGCTTTTTGGTCGATGCTAGTGAACACTTTGGACGCGAGTAAACGGAATAATTTGGATAATTTTGCAACAAAAGGAAAAGCCAACAAGCCAATGACATGCCTGTAAAGTTTCCAGCCACCCTAACTGTATTGATGTTGTCAGTTGCTCTCAAAGAAAGGACAATTATATATCGTAAACTCCTCGTTGACGCTCATTCTGACCCGAACACTTGCATGGTTGTTAGCTGTTATTCAATATCACGTACAGAGCGGAAGTTTCCTCGTTCAACTGCCAATCAGAATATGTTGAGAAGCCATGCGGCGTATTAATCAAAGGAAAGATTTCTTCTTTCAAATTCTATATTTTCACAAATTTTTAAGGAGATCCTGTATATTTAAATACATTTTTCCTTTTGAAATAATCCAAAATTAGAATATAGATGGACGATGTTAAAACAAAGTGAATGTAACGAAGACCAATGCATTTTACTGTACTAGTTTTGATACACACACACACACACACACACACACACACACACACACACACACACACACACACACAGAATTTCTTTATTTACTTTCTCTCATTTGTTTACTCTGGAAGTCTAATGTTTGAGAATGCCCTGTATTGTGCTGTTACTGTCAATGTGACAATTATTACTCTGTGTGTTGTAAATATGTCAAATATAATGTATTTTCTGTGTATGATTTTGTGTATACATGTGTAAATACATTTATCCCTCTTGTACAATCGGTCCTATATGTGCTCTGGTGACGTTGCATAATTCCACATGTGATGTTTGATATTTCATTTTTATGTGTGGCAAGAGTTTTTTTTGTATATCGTGAAATAAAAGAGTGCAGATTGATGGAAAGAGGCTGGATTACTTTGTCCATCCACTCAATGGAGCAGGTCAAGGATGTCACTTTTATTTTTTAGAAGCAAACTCTTTTATATATTTAGTTTTTGATGAAAATAATAATCCTAACACAGGCCACACTTAATGTATTAGCAAAACAGTCCAATAGTTCAGATAGTAGCCGTTGTGGGGATTTTTGCAGCAAATTTTGTAAAAGATTTCAAATTTGTATTATTTATCAGTCACATTTTGAGTAGAAATATTGTGGTCAAACCCCATCTGCTGATGAAGATCATGCGCTATGATCAAAAGCTCCAGAACAGCCGCAAAGTTCATTTCACCACCTGCTCTTTCCAAGGACTTTATTTAATATCTACGCAAACATTTTTTTTACAATTTTTTTTTTAATTATATGTAACATTACAAAAATAGCAACAGGGCAAAACAACAAAAGAGAAGACGTTGTACATTCTGATGCTTTCATCGTTAACGATAACGTCGTCGTTCACAAACTATTTTCACAACTGATGACGTTATTGTGACGTTTGTTTAAAACGCATTCTGAAACCGTCGATGAGATCTGTAAATAAAACAGAAAAAAGACGTTTTCAAACCCCTAATTAAACTTAGAGTAACAAGTGTTTGAGCTGTGTCCGAAAACAAGAACATTTCATTTTTCAGCTTTCTGAAAAATAAATGAGGTCGTGACCCGACACAGCAGCTGCTCCAATTAAATAAGGAATCAAAACCTTTGAAACAACAACAGGAATAATTCATCAACTAGAGAAAAAAAGAACCACGAAGAAAAAATACATACATTTGTCATTTATAAACATTACATCCAGCAGACACACAAAAAAAAAAATTCAAGTATTTCCCCCTCAGTTAAAAGCCTGAGTTATTATTGACATGATAAAAGACAAAAATGACCAATTACAATAATACAGCAGCAAAGATGGGCTTGAAGGAACGGTTCACCCGGACACGATATGAAACGTTCTCCGTAAAAGAGCGGCGAGTCTGAACATTTTTACTCCAACGGAAGACGAATTAAAGACAAGCAAAAGGGTTAGAAATCGCCCAAAAGACAGAAGAAAAAAATCCATGTGCAGCATTTTCCAGGTGTTTTTTTTTTATCCATTTATGGTCTCATCGAAATTCCACACACAACAAAAACTATTGCGCAACAAAATTCCTTGAGCGCATGAATGGAAACAAGACACTTGGCCGACGCTGCACAGGAATCTTTACGAATGTTTTCCAGACATTTTACAACCTTTTTTTGATCGTCCTTAGTTCTTAGCTCCGCTCTCCTAAACACCAGTCACTAAAAAAAACTCTTCGGAACAATGAGACGTTACGGAGGTGAGAACTACACGCAGGTATTATTGTGTTCGGGTGACCCGTTCCTTTGTAGCTCGCTGTCGATGTTTTCTAAACGCACAGTTCACAGTTTAAAACATCATCAGTAAAGTGGGACGAGATTTTGGGGGATCAGAAAGTACATCTTTCACTGTAAAGTAAAATAATAATGATAATAGATAGCATGTTGTCAGAGACATAAACTTCTGGAACAAACATTAGCACACGTAATGATTGTTGTACTGTTGTGTGGCTAGTAATGCCAACAAATATGAAGACACAAATTAACAAAATAAACTGCGGTGGAATGTTTTACCGATAAAATAAAAATAAAAATGTGTTTCTGCCACGCACTTTTGTTTTAATTCCTGCACCACCCGGTGACAGAAGTGAAAACAAATAGGACGCATATTGTTGTACATTGTTTAGAACAATAAGTCTGGTGCACCGTTAACCACGCCCCACAGTGATGTCACGGTGTACCGACACACCCTGAAGTACATCTCCACATCAGTGTTGACAACTTTTACCACTAGATGTCAGCAAAACACAGATTTATTTTGTTGTTAATACCAATTAAAAAAGAGCTATTATTAGCAGCAGGTATTATTTTTTCTTTCCCTGAGAGTGGTTGATTTTATATTAACGGTGAATGCAGCTGATGATTTACATTTTTGTTAGCTTGGCCTGCTTTAAAAAATGGTTTGCAACTTGAGAAACCGGAGCAAATGAAAAAACAACAACGTGGAATCTATCTTCGTGAGGTGGAGAATGCTAAAGTTTAGCGAGGCACTTGTATAAAATGTCGCTTTTGATAAAAAGTTCGGTGCGGAAAAAGTGCAACGTCCGTGAGACGATTTGGTGGGGAAGGAAAACGGGTTGTGGAGGTGGAAACTCTCCCCCGAGGTTCTCCATCGACCTGGAACACTGTCAGGCAGAAGTTTAAGAGCATCGCCGGCCGTTTGGACACTGGAAACGGGATTGGGACCAGTTGAGAAACAGCAGATGTACACCGTCTGTGCTGAGGGGTTATTATTGTCGTTACTCTTAAAAATCCTCTTTTGCAGGCTTGTGGTGTGTTTGTGCTCCACCTTCAAGCGGAACCGGTGTTATAGCTCCTCCTGGTCTTTTGGGGAGTACAGAGCAGTGAACTGGGCCTGGTTCTCACTTATGGTCTTCTTGGTCTGGGAGGTGATCATGGCCCTCAGACAGTTTATTCTGACCAGCCCCGACTGGCCCCCGGACACCAGCCAGGTGTGGCAGCACATGTTCGGGTTGAAACGCACCTGAGGAGAGGAGGAAATCATTAACATTTCTTGTCTGTGAACACAATGTGTTCAATTTGTGAGGTCAGTTGAGACAAACAACACACACTAAGGATTTAAACAAAACAAAAACCACCTCTTAAATTTAGGGGAAACAAAGCAGATCAGGCCGAACAGAATTAGCCTCACAAAGCTTCCCCAATGTAAATGGAATTTGTCATAAATAAATTCAAACACTTGTTTCCAGGTGTCGCTCTGTTTGCTCCACCAAACGTATTTGGTTATTTCCAGACTAGTTAGCATGGAACGGACATAATAGGACATACCACTGGCAGTATTGGTTTGCTGTATAAACTAATCTCTATCTCCAAAACGTCATGAAACTGCTCACAACAAAGTCTGTGGATTAACTCGTGATTTATAGAAAAGAAAATTCTGTTGATTGTTTTTTTAAATGTATATTTTTGCCGCTCAGAGCAGCACAAGCATAGTGCATTCGAGTAGCAGACAATATCTCCAACACTCTGCAACTCTCCCCAAAAAACAAGCTAGATTTTTTGGGGTGAACTGTCCCTTTAAACTCTGGTTTATCCACCCAGAGAGAAAATCTGAAATTCTTAAGGAACAGCAATGACGTCTGCATTTTGCTGGAATCTCCTTCATCTCAATGACTACTTTGATTCTACTGGAGTTAAATAAACGAGTAATAATAATATAACACTCTTCCCTCCTCGGGGAATGACTCAGCTGTAACTCTCAGCGAGTCGATTTCACTGCTCGCTTCTTCCTCTTCTTTACTGACCGTCCTCTATCCCTCTCTTCATCACCATAAATCCTCCCGGTGTGCCTCCTCTTTTTATTCCCCCCCCTCTTCCTCTTTATAATCTATTTATCCCCTTCAGGCCAATAAAGAAAAACCCCAGCAGCATTTTGTTTTTTGAGATTGTCCCGTGAAGTGAACGTCCATCATCTCGTCCCAGAGGCCACGAGACTCCTCTTAAAATTAAACACATCAAATCCTCAAATGGCTGCTCTCCCCTCCTTCCACCCACGGGGACATTTTTCTCATTTTACACATCATTACATTCTGCCTGTCTTTATAGCTGCCCATCAGAGGAGGAGAGAGAGAGAGAGAGAGAGAGAGAGAGAAAGAGAGAGAGAGAGAGAGACAGAGAGAGAGAGAGACAGAGAGAGACAGAGAGAGACAGAGAGAGACAGAGAGAAGACAGAGATACAGAGAGAGAGAGAGAGATAGTGAGGGACAGATACAGAGAGAGAGAGACAGAGATACAGAGAGAGAGAGACAGATAGCGAGATACAGAGAGAGAGAGTGAGAGACAGAGAGAAGAGAAGAAAGAGACAGTGTTTCCTTCACTTCCCTTCTTTCCTAACGTGTTGCAGCAGGAGTCTGACGACACGTGCGTGTGCGTGTGTGTGTGTGTGTGTAGATACCTTGTGTAGTGCAGACAAGGGCATCTCGTCCATGTTCAGCTTGGTCTTCAGCTCCGTGTCTCTCATGCGTTTCCACAGAGCTCGCTTCTCGCTTCCTGCGAAGGTCCGCTGGAAGTCAGAGGATTATTAGATTGTTACATTATGACCTTAAACAATACAAGTAGTTTTAATAATCAATGATAATTATTGTGATTTAATCATCGGATGTAAAAGCTATTTGAACTCTTCTTGTTTCCTACTTCCAACCGTGGATTACAGCAATAATACGGCTTCAACAGCTTTTTCACCTGAATAAATAAATATGAAATAAATGGCACAAAATGCCAAAACAATAAATAATTGTATCTTTTTATACTAAACCTGATGATACTAATGTTTGGCTAGTAATGTAATGTATGGCCGGTCGTTTGTACTAATGTGCGCGGGCATACATATTTGTTGTCATAACGTTGGGGGCGTGGCTTTGCCAACTTGCCGACTTTCTCGCTAGATTCAGAAACTTTTGAATGGATTGAATGCTGCGAGATAGTTTCAGCATTTTTTTTTTTCAGGCTGGATATATATATTTTTTAATCTAGCGTACTCTGGCTGGTTTCTCAACCCGAAGGTTCAAACCAGAGAGACGGTCAAAGGGTTCAGGTCTTCTGAATCTACGCACCAGGTCGCTGTCTGTCTGCTGGAGCCGGTTCCTCTTCACGGCCTCTTTGTATGTCTGGAACAGCAGAGGAGGACATTCATCCTCCCTCCCTCGTCCTTCTTCTCTTCCGCTTTCACCTTCTCCTCCGCTTTCACCATCGTTCTCGTTCCTTCCTTCGGCTCCAGCATCCGGCCCTTCGGTCTCTCCTCCTTCCTGCTTTTCTTCGTCGACGGCCTCCTTCTCCTTTTCCTCTTCCTCCTCGACTCCTCCCATCTCCTGGTCGTCTTCTTTGGTTGCGTCATCACGAGGCAGCAGAGACGTGAGGTAGACGGGCTGAAGACACGTTAAAGGAAAGGACGGTTAGCGCTTCAGATCCCGTCGGCTCCTCTGAAGACGTCGCGTTGCTCGTTTCAGCAGCAACGCGACTTCAAACTGCAACAACGAGAGCGGTGAACTTACAAAGCGTCGCTCTAACGTGCGCTTGACGTACTGAGGGATGACGCCTATCTGAGGCAGGAGGCAGAGGATCACCTCCCCGAGGCTGTCCGCCGTCACCACACTGTTCAACCACTCCGTGTACGATATGGACTGCAATGAAATGGAGGAAAAGACAAACAAATCTGCATTACTGTTTTAGCTATTTTCTCTCATGAATATCTGGTTTATTTGGTGTTTCTTATAGATAAATAAGAATGACACCGTAATGTGGCATTATATTGGAGAAAAACATATTTTGTTTACTTACAGTAATGCTTACGGAGGTTGGTAATGTTCTTCAAAAACAGGTTCTGTTATATTTGTTGAAATTTAATATTTAATATTTTTCCTAACAGATGGTTCTGTGTTATTAATTACTTTTGCTTGAGTAACATTTTCTACCAGCTGTTGTGGGATGACTTTTATAATTAAATTATAGAGTAATACGCGGTTTAAAAAATATATATATATAAAAGATATAATAAAAAAATATATATTTATAAATATATAATAACTATATATACATATATATGTAGAAATATGCCAGTTATATCTTTTATTATGGGAAGCCAATGACTGAAAGGTGTAAAGATGACGTCACACTCACCCATACGGTGCCGGTCCGAGGAACTGCGAAGATGGCGCGCAAGTGATGGTCGAAGTAATGCACCCCTTGAGAACCGTACCTAAATAAAAATAAATAGAACCAAGAGAATAAAAAGGAAAGAAAAGGAAAGAATAGAAAGATGTTCCGAGTATGACCCTGTTTCCGTGCACTTTTTTTAAATGGGCATTTATGGACGTTATGAGTACAGATGCACCGACTTGTCGACATGTATACACATACACACACACACACACATACATATATACACACAAATAAATACAGTAAATACACGTCATTTATGCGTCATTATCCGGAGAGACCTCAGCCTGCTGAATGTCTGGGATTTACTTCAAGTCAAGTCAAAGTTTATTACAGCCCAAGATCACAGAGAATTTCTCAAAGGGATGCAGTGATAATAAAAACATGAACGAGCAGCGTTAACAGAACGACACACAAAGCCTTACGAACAGCAAAGACACAATAGCGTCCGCCTTACGGTGCGTAGGCGGTCTCCTGGGCCATCAGGAGCCCCGGTGCATTCAGGGGCCAGTAGATCTCATTGGTCAGGTAGCGCTTCTGAACCGTAATGGGATCGTGGAGCCTCCTCAGGTCCCAGGTCTTTACGTAGCGGTCTTCTCCTGCCGTCACTAGCAGGAACCTGAGCAAGGAGGAGGAGGAGGAGGAGGAGGAGGAGGAGGAGGAGGAGGAGGAAGAGCTGGTTGTCCATTTGTTTTATACTGAAGACGTGTTTATGGTGGGAGGCAATTCATGATTTTTGCATTAGTACAACATGTAAAAATGGCTTTAACAGGACTTTATAGCCAGATACCAATATTTGTATTGTAATATTTGCATTGAATTATTATTATTTCTTACATTATTATTTCATATTTGCATACACCGATAACATATCTCTGTGATGAGCTCATACCTGCTCGACCAAAGGTGTTAATTTATGTGTAATTCAAGGCTTGAATCCACCCTCCCCTCTCACACATTGATCTAATCTGACAGCGATGTCTGCCTTAAAACAAATGAAGACAGAACAATCAATACGGCCGGATTTCATTGTGACGAGAAAAGACAAAATTGTGGTTTATGAATGTGGAGAGAAAAAGATGACACACTGTTCAGGTGGAAGAAAAGCATTTAAAGAAAGGAAAAGTAGAACAGAGACAGAGAGAGTTGTAGTTGTATCTCCTTTAACATGGCTGTTTAATTAAAGAGCAGTGATCCAGCTCAGAAGTGTGTCCCCTCTCCGGCCTCTCTGGAGGATTCATCTTTTTATTCACCTACGCGGTTCATCTTTAGGTTAATACCTTTTATTTTTCTTCTTCTTTTTTTTTTACATCTGCCTTTGCAGAAAATCAACTCGATTGTGTGAAGGAGAAATGATTAAAAAAATCCCCAAATTGTAGGTGTTTATTTTAATACTTTGTCTATTTGTGTCTGTAGATTTCTACAAAATTCACCAAAAGTTACCATTAGAAAAGCTACATATTCCTGTATGTTGTGTTTTGGTATGTCATTGGTCCCATTTCGTACCCGTATATGAAACTGTAATAAAGGACGTCATGGCGGGAAAAAGTTGGTTAGACTTTTTCTAACAACATGTACGTTTAAATAAAATCCTATTTAGTAAAACAGAAAAATACTGTTGTCATTTTTTTTATAGCTGCACATCTGAGTGGAGGAAAGGAGTCTCACCTGGAGGCGGGGCAGAAGGCCAGCGCCCGGACGGCGTTGTCGTGAGCCAGCAGGCATCGATAGGGCAGCAGGGTCAGCGACCCCGAGTCATGCAGGCGCAACAGCGACGACTTTGTGGACAGATCCCACAGACCTACAACACCTGGGGAGAGAGAGGGAGAGAGAGAGAGAGAGAGAGAGAGAGAGAGAGAGAGAGAGAGAGAGAGAGAGATACAACAGACTCAACAAATGCACAAAATACTTGCTCAAATTGTATCATTTCAACTTGATAAAGACAGCAAAACATGTAAATAATAATAATAATATATATAAATAAACATCAATATGACATAGATAAAAAGAAGGAGGAGTGATGTTTGTAGAAATAATTAATCAGTGACAAGAATACAGAGATGAACCTGAGGGGATTCAGACTCTTCATTTGTTTGTTCTGACAAACACTGAACCGATTAATCATTAAATCAATTCATACCGTCATAAAATCCTATAGCCATTATATTGTGTGGTTTCTCAGGCAACCAATCCATAGACAGGACTTGTCCACTCTTTTCATGGCGAGGGGCTTTGAGGGAGCCCAGCTTCAGCGTTAACACTCCTTCTGCCTGCAGGAAACGAGAGGGAGGATCCATCAAATGTCTGCGGCAGCTATATATATATATATATATATATATATATATATATATATATATATATATATATATATATATATAACACATTAGGTATTTCACCATCTAATTATCCACGTAATTAGAGAAAGACACACAAACATTTTCAAAAGGAGCCTACCTGGTAAATCGGCAGCTGTGTACTGTCTTTTCCTGCAGAGAGAAACATGAATCACGCTTTATATTTTCTGTTTATTGGTAATGAGAATTAAAACTATGCATAGGATGCAATGAGAATAACAGTGACCTTGTTATAGGGAACAGAAAGTGGAAAATATTTGTGTCCTTTTTTAGGAAACAAACACAACGTAGCATGCGCATAGTCTCTCCTCCAACCTCTACTGAAATTTGACTTCCTGCATGCTCAGCAACATAGTTATCATATAATAAATAATTAGTTCATCACACTGCAATGTTCCTTCATGTGTTAAAGCTGCATTCTCTCTCATGACCACCAGGGGGCGACTCCTCTGGTTGTATAGAAGTATATAGAAAATGACTACTTCTCTCTTGATGCATTCCCTCAGTAAACATTGTAAATGAGTTTATGTCTCAATCTCTAGTTTCAAGTCTTCTTCAATACAGCATGATGTTCATTTAGTAAAGTATGGTAATTTAGAGTCAAACAGACCATAAAGCAGGGGATGCTTTAGGGCGGGGCTACAAGGTGATTGACAGGTCTCTACGTCACTCCAGATAATAAGTAATTGACCCAACTATCTGGCAAAAGTAAATTCAGAATGCAAACATGTCAAAATTAAAAACTGCTGTATGTTAAGAACCACTTCAGAAGTAATTGTTCCGTGCCTGCCTTGACGATCACTGTTGTGTTTAATAGAGGTAAAATCCAATAACTAAAAACACAAAAGGCGTCGGACTGTTCCCCATCATTAGTTTCCTCTCCTCCTCCAGTGTTCGGATCAATACGGTGTCCTCACTGTTCAACACCTTCCATCAACTCGCCTCCGCCTCAGAAAAACCCTTTTATACCATCCTCTGACGTGCTGAATCAAGTCCTAATCTTTAACCTCAGACCTGGTCTGAGGCAGGGGCGTCTCTAGGATTTTGACACATCTGGGGCTTAGCCCAGAAGAGTGAAGCAGCGACATTTTTAGACATAGAAACACTCTCCACATACCCTACAGGTACCTGCTCTTCTGGACTGAATTGAATTGAGGCATTTCATGGTTACCAGTTAATACCAAATAGGCTAGCAATTTTCACAAACTTCCCTCAATAGCCCAGGCACAAAAATGCCCCATTCATCATGTTGAACATACCAACAGCAACCATTCAGCAACAGTAAACATTGAGATGTTTAATGAACCATGCATCTTGTCATGTACAGTGTTTACATTGTACATTTAATGCTCTTTACATACTCATATGTATTTATTCTTTACATATTCTTTAACATTATTTAACATAACATACTCTTTAACATAATATTTAGACATAAGATGCTAATAATGCTAATAGTGCTCCACCAACACAAACACTTAAAGTAGTGGTTCTCAAACTTTTTCTGTAAATAACATTTTGTGATTCCATCTGTGCTTTTATAAATAACAGAATAAAGAAAATTGCAATCACTTAAAGTTTCAAGTAAATCAGATTGCTCCATCAGAATTTTTTTTTTATGTTTTAATTGCAATCACTTAGATCAATGAACAGGAAGTTGTATCTGTGCAAAAAAAAAATACTAATATTTAGTTACTACTAAATAGCTCATTGTGGAAAACAATAAGCTATTTATTTTGTTGCCAAACAAAACAGAATGAGTGCAGATATGTGAGCATCAGGTTGCATCAGTATTAGTGGAGCAGTGAGCTGCTTTCCTCTACACATCTTTATAAAACAGGGTTGTAGATTTGATACAATTCATGTTCAACGTTGAGATCTGTTTTCTGTTTTGAGACACGCAGCAGCAGAAAGGACGTCAGGGAGACTTCTGGCAAAACGCCAAAAAATAAGCGAGCGAGTCGCGCATGCGCAAGTGTAACCTGTTAACGGCGTAACCATTTACCCGAAAGTACAGACATTTCTCCATGTATTTATTAATGACTTAGTTTTATGTCCGTGTACTTTGTACTTTTGTAATATGTGAAGCCAGCAGCTCATTGTTGGTACAAGACAAGAGCACTTTGTCTCTTTCACCTGGAGCAGGAGAGCTGCTCCGGTGCGAGGAGAACTCCGGTTGCTCCTCACAGGAGAGCTGCTGTTGCCATCTTCACCCTGGGAGCGTTTAAAACTCCGATATAGCGGTCTGCTTTTCACGCGACATATTTTTCGACGCTCTCTGTCCGCTGTTGTGTGCTCAGTGCTCACCTGTGTGTGCGCGCGCACGTGTCTGTGCGCATCGCAGAGCAGAGGAGAAGTGTTAACGCGACCATTTAGAGACAGAAATGACGGATAAGATCAATAAAATACGTCCGTTTAGTTTGTTTAATAACAGAACAAGGTGTAGACCTGTTCTATAGGAAAGAGAAACTTAAATGACGACTTGTATAATAGGGGGGCGCACACTGCAAGTGCGCCTGCTGCCTGACGCCGCTGTTTTGGGTGAATGACGTATTTTTATTTTTTTTGAAAATTAATATTCGGGGCTAATTAAAAAACATCCGGGGCTTTAGCCCCGGATGTTTTAGCCTAGGGACGCCACTGGTCTGAGGCAGGTCATTTCAAGATGCACATTTCAGTTTCGTAATTCAGAGAAAAAAAACATTTGGAGCAACCAACCTAATTGGATACCTACGATATTTTTGTTGAAAATATCCGTCGACAGCACGGATAGCTAACGGCTAACGTTAACGGAGGTCGCATTGACTTGCGTTACAGTGCGTTCAAGCTCCACTGGGTAGAAATGTGTACTGGGCAAAGGTACATTGTCACGCCGTCATGACGTGTTCAAATGTGATCTCACTAAAGTATTTCTTCAGTCTGGTTTACATAATTCACAGGATTATATTATAATTTAATCATTAATACAGCTGATGTTACCGTCGTACAAAGCGAGTGTTTAACCATGACATTTTAAACCCTAATCGGAAAAATATTGTTGGCATTAAAAGGCCTTCCTCTGGAAAAGTTGACCCACACCCCCCATGACAATGTCAAGGGATTTGTCAAGACATGGAAACGATCTTAGACATGGTGGACCCTTCCGGACGGGACTTTGCTCAGCCAGATAAAAAATACTGGCACCGATGCTGACTTAAACTGACCAAGTCTAATAACCAAGATGTACTTATCTCAGCCTGGTGATGTGCGAATGTGTTTATTATTTGTTGTGGTTGTCTATGTATTTTTATTTTATTTTGCTAATTATTTTTTCCCATTTTGTTGTTGTTTTCTATTTCCATCTTTCTTTTGCATTGTATCCTTAAAAAAAAAAAAAAAAAGAAAAGAAGAAGCTTCAACTGAAGCCTGATAACAGGTTGGTTCTTGTGGTGAATATAAGTACAACACAGGATGAAAAACACTTCATCTTGGCTTCACCCCCCGACTCCTCCATGATGACTGACAGAGTCGGAGTACAAGAAGTGTCAGCTACTAGGCCTGAAATTCATGGCTCCTAACACTAACAACTGGCTCGGCGATGCATCTTCTTTGTCATTTCAATTATAGATCCTTGTCTGATGGGGAACGGCGCTGTAAATGATGTACGTTCACTACGCAGTCTCGCATTCTCCCTTTTGTCTTCTTTTTTCTTAACCCCCCCTCCACCTCCTCCTCCTCTTCTGCAGCTTTTAACAGCCGCCTCCTCTCATTCACCTCCTCATTCATTTTGGTGACTGGACGGACAAAAGCCATTTATAATTATCTGTCGCAAACAGTGCTTGACGGGTGGAGGAAAACACACACACACACACACACACACACACACACACACACCAATTTCACCTTTAACCCGTTCAGCCGACACGGAGTTATTCCCGCTCGTGCTCATGTGAGATAGCTAATCTGCATTCAATTAGTGCTCATCATGTCGGCCAGAAGGAGCGAGAGGCTGTAAACGCAACTCTCTGGTCGTTTATCACTCGGTTAAAAGCAGCTTCATCAGTTCTTCTAAATCCATTTCTACAGTCTGCCCTCAAAGAATAAGTCAAGCTGATAAAAAAAAGGTATTTTTCCGCCCAGCAAAATAAACTCCAGGTCAGCAGCTCGACAGCAGAGTCGTATATTAGTTGATAGAAATTAGTTGATAGAAATATTAGGCGATAGAAATAAACTCCTACCTGAAAGAAATCTAATAAATCGTTTATGTGAATATTTGTCAAATTCTTTTTTTACCTTAAATACAGTCTTTGGTTTAAATAAATCATTTTAATATTGCTTTTTGTTCACAAACTATCTATTATTACATTCTTCTTTACCATGTTAACATTTGCTATTCAGCCCTTAACACACAGCTTGGTTAAGGTCAATGCGGATATCATTCATATCAAAAGGTATTTTGGCCTAAGTTTTACACTTGGTATTGGCGCTAGATGAAAAGCCAGAGGACCACCAAAGTCTCTAGGATTTATCCGCTAGTCTGGGGCAGTGTTTTTCAACCTTTTTTGAGCCGCGGCACATTTTCTACAATAAAAAAATCCCGCGGCACACCAACAACCTAAAACTTACAAAATGTCACATTGTAGCATAATACAGCATATATGGTAGGTCATTATTGCAATACCTACTGGCATGGAAGAGTATTCAGTGTTTCAAGTAAACCAGATTGCTCCATCAGACAAAAAAAAAAAGTGTTATCACTTTGTTAGAAAAATGAAAATAAAGTTATGCAAAAAATAACTAATATTTAGTTACTACTAAATAGCTTATTGTGGAAACAATAAGCTATTGCAAAACAAAACGGAATGAGTGCAGATGTGTGAGCATCACGTTGTATCAGTATTAGTGGCTGCTTTCCTCTACAAATCTTTTTTAAACGGGGTTGTAGATTTGATACGGCTCTCAATTCATGCTCAATGATGAGAGACACAACAGCAGAAAGCCGACCTCACAGAGATCTCATAAAGATCGTCTTTTGGCGAAATGCCAAGAATCGGCGCATGCGCATCGTAACCTGTTAACGGCGGACGGTGAACATTTAAAACCAGCATTTCCTCTTGCGCCCAACCTGTAATAAAGGTATTACACCTGTAATAAATGCCGGTGTTCATTTATTTGAATGACGACCACAAAGTGAGCAGGCTTTATCACTGCAGTGGGTTTTTAGGGCTTTTGGAAGAATATTTCCAGAGCCTCTCTGAGTCAGAAACGTCATTGATGAGCTCCAGGCTGTTTGTCTTGACCTGCAAACACATGAACTGTTAGGCTTTAACAGTGAGAGCTCATATCTTAAAATACCGATAGCTTCAGCAGCAAATCCCATTGTGAAAAGCACGTGACGTATTTTCCGCCGCTCTCTGTCTCTCTCTCTCTCTCTCTCTCTCTCCGCTGTCTCACCTGAGTAGCGCATCGGGCGGACCTCCACCGTGCGCGACACAGAGCTGAGCAGAGTTATAGACGCGACCCAGAAATGACATGCTGTGTAGATAAGATCGATAACATACGGCCGTTTAGTTTGTTTAATAGCAGAACAAGGTGCAGACCTGTTCTATATTACTCTGCCAGCCACTATATTGCAGCTCAGACGCTCAACAATGGAAAATCATTTGCGGCAACTAAATAATATTTTTTTGGACCAATTAAGTGAAATTGGACATTTTCCCACGGCACACCTGATGATCTCTCACGGCACACTGGTGTGCCGCGGCACAGTGGTTGACAATCACTGGTCTGGGGAACATGAATGTTTGTGCCAATCCAACTTGTACATGTAATGATATTTAACTAGATTCCATTGAATTTCTACCGTTGTCTTTTATATCTGCAGTACACCTTTGGGCCACAGGAGGGAGCCTGAATGCTCACACTGTTCTGATGACTGTAGCCTACTTATAGCATTGAATCCAATATGAAAGGTTTGTTTTACTGATGAGAGGAACTCTGACTAAGGCCTAAAGTATTTAACTTGTGGATATGTTTTCAATAACACATAATGTAACGTAATCTGACTATGTTGAAATTGCAGTTATGACCAAGTTGAAAAGCTCAGTATCAGTTCAGGTCTCTCTGCAATCGTCTCTGTGTGTGTGTGTGTGTGTGTGTGTGTGTGTGTGTGTGTGTGTGTGTGTGTGTGTGTGTGTGTGTGTGTGTGTGCGTGCGTGCAAATGTGAGCGCTCTGCAACCTTTCTATCCAATAATGGTAACCTATGGTTGGAAGCAGGGGGCTGATGGAGGAGCTCTTTGGAAGCTGAAACCAATGACCCACGGCTACAAAATAAATGGAAACCAGACCCCATGAAGCATTGGGGTAAAGCACGGAAATGTCAGGCATTATATGGCTTTTTATGTCCATGGTGCACTGGAAATTCATCTTCATTGTAAAACCAAGCCAAGTGTAATATAGTCTGTTGTTACCCAATAAGCTGGGTTTAATTACATATTAGCATTAATGATTAAATCAAAGTAAGGGCAGGTGTGTGTTTGCATATTTTAACTCCCTCTTGTACGTGTTATACATTAACAGTTTATGTCTCAATCTTATACTCCTGTTCCGTGTGAAAGTATTCATGACAAAAACAAAAAATGTATTACCTGCCCTTGATGTGTAATAGGCATATGATGGAGTTGATGTTTGATTAAATAAATAAATACAAATTTGGGGCTACTTAATGTAGGAGACGTATGGTGGTTAAAGACTGTGAGCTAGTAATTTACTCAGAACTTGTGCAATGGTTGAGACCACACTTGATACCAGAGACTAAAGACTTTTAGATGGAATATCACTGAAAAATAACGACAGAGACGGCGCATTGTATTATTTGATTAAAAAAAAAGATTTTAGAAAATAAATAAAAGAATAAACGCCTGAGACAAATCCCTCAAGCCGTAAAAACAAAATTCAGTAACATTTTAAATGAATCACAGATTTTTTTAAAGTTTAAAAATGTTTTCTTTTTTAAAGTGTATCACTTATTTTATTGTATTTTAGCTGTATAATTAAATGTATAGATTCTAAGGTGTATTTAAAGGAATATCAGCATTCTTCACTGATATCAGCGGAGAAGATCCCCACAACACAATGATGGGATGAGGGAGGTTGTGTGTCTGTGATATAATGAAATGTGTGAGGGGTGTTTTTTATTATTATGAGAAACACTATGATCTTAGACTGGTGTTTAATCAGATTTTCTCACACACACACACACACACACACACACACACACACACACACACACACACACACACACACACACACACACACACACACACACACACACACACACACACACACACACACACTTTGCCCTCCAGGAAGGTGTGTGTGTATGCTGACATTATAGAAGCTGGAGCCTGTGGCCCAGTTCAGCGAGCACTGCTGATAGAAGACCGGAGGAAGGAGATTAATGGTGATCTCATCTGCCACATCCATCATACACAGAAACAGTGTGTGTGTGTGTTTTCTCAAGTGTTTCAGAGGAGCAGTTAACTGTCAAAGCGGCTTTAAACAGTCTGTTGGACCCCCGAGCTCTAAACCCTCCTCACGGGTATCGTCCTTCTATTGAGTACGAGATCCGGTCCCGTTGATGACGTCCGTGTCGGATACGATCGACACGCTGCTGCTTTTTGAGGATGATTACAGACTCAGGTCGTATATTAAAAAAATACAACAACCTGCAGCCTGAAATCATTCTAATAAAACTGGAGCTAAAACAATTAAGCCGTTAGCTATTTTGCTAATCAATGAATCGCTGTGCCAAATATGAAATGTGATTTGGTTGCTGTTTATTCTCTCTTTTTATATCAGTGGAAACTAAATATCTTAATTTGAAGACGCCATCTAGGGTTTTTAGGAAGTTGTGATGGCCATTGTTCTTTATTTTCAGAATAATTAATTAATAATGAACATAATAATCAATTGAGACAAGACAACGGCTTCCCACGAACGTTTTTGATGACACTTCTTCTACCTCTCAACATATTTACTCGTGTAGAAATAAACGACGTGTTGCTGAAATTGTGTTTCACATTGGGCCCCGGCAAATATCTTTGAAGTCATTAATTCCCGCTGGCTTCGACTTCTCGCTGGTTAAATAAGATGTATAACTGGTCTCCGTATATCCAAATGGATCGTCATTTGTCCTTTATTTTTCTTTCGGCACATTTTATGTCACGGAGAAGTGTAACACTAATCTAGATCAGCCGTTGGGCGGGGTTTTAACGAGAAATGATCTACAAAGCACCACAAAGACGCTGCTTTTCTGCAGGAATCAGGTCCACAACATGCCCACTTCATGCTTTAGAAAAAGGCAACACTGCCCTCTGCTGACCTCTAGGCACATTTCATGTCCTGGGTGTCAGGGTTGTGCATCACTTTTAAATATTTGTAAATTTGAAATAATATTCCGAGTCTCACCAGTTTGCCCCTTGCTGGAGTGCAGGGCGTCCGGGTGGGGCAGGCTGTAAATGGTGACCACGCCGGTGGAGGTGGCGACTGCCAGAAGACCCAGTCTGGGCAGGAACGGATCCTTTTCAGGGGCAGAGGGGTTTTAAAATGTTTTAATAGAGTCACATTGAGACATTCCAGAGCAAATACGCTGAATACTGGCTCTCATGTTGGTGGAACACCTCTGCACCTTTCTGCCACAGCTGGGCAACTCCCAGCCTCCTGCAGGACACCACTTCAGATGCCAGACGAAGCCCTTGTCCTGGGCCAAGCCATAGGCCAAGGCTGGCTGGGAGTCCGGTCTGCAGGGAGGGAGGGACGGAGGAGAAAGAGTCTCATTAAAAACAAAAAGGAGGAGGACGCCACACGTTGCAACAGCGAAACACCTTTCTTTTACAGACAAAAATTACAAGTTGATTAAACTTTGAATTAAAAACAGCTCTGGAAACCTAAAAAAACAGTGAGGCCCAACAAAACTGTAAATAAAATAAACAAATTAAACAAATATAGATTTTGTTTTACAAAATAAAATAAATAAATATAATAAATAAAAATAAAATATATATCTAGATTTTTTTTACAAAATAATAATTAAATAATAATAATAAAAAAAACACATTAGTTAAAAAAGTGCGCTCATTTCCCTACCTGCTGTTGTACTGCAGCGCGCCCAGGTCCCACAGCTGAACGAGTCCCACTCCACTGTGCATCTTGTTGACACAGTGCTGGTCTTCCATCCCTCGATGGCAGGCCAGAGCGACGTACTGGGATGCCGGAGCACCGTCGGGCGTGGGACACCACTCCATAGCCCAGACCGGCCCCCCCGCATACAGCAACATGTCCCAGCGGTCCGGGTGAGCGGGCACTGCTGTGAACCTGGCCAGTGACGTAAACAGGGCGGCATTAAAAAGGGAAGGAATTAGGGTTTTATTTTGAAAATACCAGATCTGACTTTTTATCTTGTAACGAACACCAAAACATATTTCTACTTCATTTAAGCTCCTCCCCCAAAGCAAAACAATAAAAACAATAATCTGGATCTCATTTTGAAATGTATGCTTTTAACATAGAACATTTGATAGAACATAACAACCTGAAATACAAAAGATATATGCATCAATGTGAAATATGCAAATATAATCTTTTTCTGGTGTCTACGCACAATGAGAAAGTAAAAACCCTGGCAATGGTGATACTGGTAATAATGGCAGCTGGCATTAATAATGGCAGCTGGCATTAACCTCCACTGGCCGTCACTCTGATGAACAGTTAAACAGACTCTTCATCTGCACTATCTGCACTTTTTTGTTGTTTTACTACTGTCTTTAATGTCCTTTTTATATTGTTTATATTTATCTTGTATATTGTGTGTGAAAAAAAAAGAAGTACGAAGAGCAAGTGAAACCGGAGTCAAATTCCATGTATGTGCAAATTTACATGGCCATTAAAGCTGATTCTGATTCTGATTCTGAAATTACAAAAATGCAGCATGAAGGAGCCAATATGTGGGACATTTGTCTTGTAAAGTGGTGAAAGCTCTAATTTTAGATGCTGAATTACGTTAGTTTTTCTGGTACATAAATTAAAGTATGGATCCTTCTCACCTGCCGAGTCTTTGCAGAGGCGTCTCCTCCTTACTGAGGCCTTCTCTGGACACTTTGAAAGCAGCCGACTGAAGCTCCTGAGGCAGATATTTCTCCAAATCACTGAAGAACACACAAGTTCACACAAACCTTTAACGATTACTTCATAAAAATGAATTCCCAGCACACTAGACCTCTTTCTCGACCCGATACTGTCTCTAAATGAAAAACATATTTGAAGAAGTTTCTACACATGGTCGATAGTTCATATTGTGAGTCGCTGCGGATAAAAGCCCAGGTAAATAAATGTAACGATCACGTCACATAGGTTAGGTTCCATATTTGAGCGCTTAAAGCCACATAAAAGCAGTTAAAGTGACCAGTAAGTCAGTAATTACGTTAATTCATAAAGCACCTTTGAAGTGACATTGCACGTCAGCAGGACTCTCGCGTACGAGGTCACATATCACACCAAGTCCATCTAGTCCGGCTTCTAGCACTGTGTCTGTGGACAGTAAGCCAGAGCACGGACCAATCAGAGTCCTGTTGGGAGCGACTGGCAGCTAGGGGCGGGGCTTAGGTGTGTGTGTGACACGACCGGTACGACAATGGCGGCTCATGAAGCGGTTAGCGTAGCGATATTTTCAGTTAACTGGAGAGTATTTTTTCTTCACTAAAAGAAGAGCAAAGAACGACAGTTAAGGCTTTTCTCTATGTAAAAGATGTTTTCGTTCTTCTGCCGACCGGCTTCGTTAAGAGTTTGATTGACAGATGCTGCTTTATCAGCTGCGGCAAGAGGGGAACACTCACATGTACTAAAAGCATGCACGGCCGGCTATGTCAGCAAAAACTCAAATTTATCTTTACTTAGATAACAGTTGTTTGCTGCTATATTAATGCGCTGAATGTTAAAATACAGTGTAACCTTATTTTGGTCACAAAAAAACTGAATTATCTCAATAACTACAAACTAAGGTTGAAGGTTAACTACCTTGGTGGTACGAGGTGCCAGACCTTGGTGGAGACGACCCACTCTGGGAACACCCAGCTGCTGTAGTGCTCCTCCCGGCTGGAAATCACACACACACACACACACACACACACACACACACACACACACACACACATCATAATACGTCACAAACACAGACACATCATAATATGTCACAAACACACACACATCATAATATGTCACAAACACATCATAATACGTCACAAACACACATCATAATATGTCACAAACACACACACCAGGACTGAAAACAACAAGGTTAGTGACCAAACACTTGTTCCTCAACGGTATGTTTTTTTTTTAGGGATGTTTTGCACACGAGTCAGTGAATTTGTGGAATATTATCGCGGCAGAGTAAGTTTATTACGTTATTATTATGCATGTGGTTACTGAGTGAGGCTACTTGCAATTTCTTGGCCGTGTACGTGGCCTCCCAAACCGTCTTCATCACATTGCGGGTGAGCCCGTTGGGGGTTTTGGGACTAGGGCCCGACTGCAGGAGAAAAAGGAGAAGAGTTTATTTGATAATTTCTGAAGGAAAAGTTCTGCAGAGATCTAAGTTGTGTCTTTTATTTAAATGAATAATAATAAATGAAGCAGAAGATTCTACTCACGTTACTCTTGTAGACATGATAAGTGGCTCTTCTTCCCTCTGTCCCTGAGTCAGAGTCAGAGTTCTCTGCCTCCTCTTCTTCTTCCCTCTCCTCAACTTCCTCTTCTTCTTCTTCTTCTTCAACATTTGGAACGAAGTCCTCATCTTCTGCAGCATCATCACTGTCGTAACACTTCCTCTTTCGGACTTTACGCCCTGAATGAATGTAAAGAATTAGCAGTCTTTGACGTATTCCTGTCAGAGGATGTCGGGATCTTCACTGAGATAGATATATATATATATATATATATATATATATATATATATATATATATATATATATATATATATATATATATATATATATATATATATATATATATATACACACACACGTATCGATATTGAATTATATATATATATATATATATTAGGGCTGGGCAAAGTTGAACAAATTTAACTGATTAATCGCGATTAATTGCATTATGCGCCAAATTCAATAATGAAGTAAAAACTAGTGTATTGCACACTTTTATTTTAAAGTAATGTTATCAGAACAATAGAACAGGCACTCTGGAGCAACAGCAAGTTAACAACAGTATATAAATCAAAAATATATGCTAGGGAAGAAAACAATTATGTATTTCATTTTTTTAATGCTTCTATATGACTGGTCATTCAATTAAATATTGTATTTATTTTCAGATGTTATAGACTATTTTATTCTAATGTGAAACAGCTTAATATCATGCTGAAGAAGAAACATTTGTTCATTAGTAAGGGTCCCTGTGAGGGACAAGCCACTCAGTTTGTTGCTTACCTTAAAGATGTATGTTAAAGACCAGCAATTGATTAACTTTATACAAAAGCAATAAGTGCTTTTGATCTTGTTCAGTTCAGTTTTTCTTACTCAGTGAGAAAAGTCCAGTCTGTGTTGGCTTGAACAAGTGCACTGAAGTCTGGTTGAATGAGGTGGAGATGAAGGACAGGTATCTCAGCGGCGGCTTTGCGCATGCACGAATAATGTTTTGTGAGGCGGAGCGGCTTGCGGCAGCACCCGCTGCTCGCTGAGGACTGAAACTGCAGAACAAGACTCGCTTTCCCGTCAGTCTGTTGGCAACAAGCCGGTCGCTGAGGTCGCGTGCGCATACGTAAATCGCCTTCAGAGTAAAAGCAGTGCCGTTGTATTGCATTTATGGCGTGCATCTTATTTCTTTCTTTTTCTTTTTTGATTGACCTCACGCGGGCCGGACTGGGAGAGCCGTAAGGTGCCCAGGTCTGAACTGCGCCGTCTGGGAGAGATTTAAAGTGCAGCACCTGTGTGCTGCAGCATTAATGAAAATAAATAAAAAAACGAGTTAACGCATGGTCAAATAATGAACGCCTTAAAAACACGTTAACGTGCACAGCCCTAATATATATATATATGAATTTAACACATTAAAAAAAACACATTGATTCTGCTCATGGAAAATGTTCAAGACTACATAACTAAAGATATTAAAAAGGATAGTTACGTTGCTTTAAATGGTATAGAAAATTGCCAAATCTTCAAACCTGATTTATACCAACAGGTATTATGGCAAAGGTCGAAGGTAATGCTCAAACCAGTAAAGGGCCATTCTTAACTGGTGACCTTATTGTCCTGCTATATAATAATAATAATACATTTTATTTGTATAGCGCTTTACGAGGTACTCAGGGCACTTTACGTGGTAAAAACAACAATGTAAACAAGAGAGATGACATAACAGTAAGAAACTAAACAAAAACATACTGAACTAACATCACTATGGAGCTAAATCCAGGTCATATGTATTGTTCATTTGAAAACAAGATTTGAACCTGAAAAAACAAGTTTTGTTGTTGAACTTTGAAAAATAATATTTTTTTTCAGTTTTCAGTAACAGATTTTATATTTTCAACTTTCACTCTTTAATTTTACAGTTTCAAATCTCTTTTTTTCGGATTCAAATCTTTTTTTCAGGTTCAAAACTTTTTTTCAGATTCAGATCGTTTTTTTTCAGGTTCAAAACATGTTTTCAGATTCAGATCGTTTTTTTTCAACCCGGCATAGTTTATTGCTCTTATACTGTCATTCATGCCAAGTATGGTCTAAAACAGCAGCTAAACATAACTGTGTCACTGGCGTCAATTTAGTTTACTGCCAATCCCGTGAATATGCTGTATGAAGGTATAGTGAGTCATAATGGTCACGGTACCCACGTTACCTGAAGGCAACGTGGTTGAGGTTGGTTCTCAGCCTTCATTGTTAAGCTGTCACTCATGAGACCACGCCCCTGCAGTTGAAACCACGCCCCCACGCCAGATCCAGGCCAAAAGTCTGAACCTGAAAAAAAACCGATCTGAATCTGAAAACATGTTTTTAACCTGAAAAAAAACGATCTGAATCTGAAAAAAGTTTTTAACCTGAAAAAAAGATTTGAATCCGAAAAAAAGAGATTTGAAACTGTAAAATTAAAGAGTGAAAGTTGAAAATATAAAATCTGTTACTGAAAACTGAAAAAATATATTATTTTTAACAACAAAACTTGTTTTTTCAGGTTCAAATCTTGTTTTCAAATGAACAATACATATGACCTGGATTTAGCTCCATACATCACAGGTTAAAAGCAGATTTAAATAAATTAGTTTTAAGTGCTGTAATGAAAGTGCCGAGTTACGGAGAATGTCTGAGGTTCTGACTTCTGCCTGACCCCTGACCCACAACGACGTGACAGGAAAAGTTGGCACATGCACACGCTGCACGTTCATTCGCCTCTTATCTTTTCGACAGCAACACCGCCATGACGCTGGACTTGCAGCAACAGTCCGACCAGACGGGAATCAAACCGGCGACTCGCTGACTGGCTCACATTTCCGCTGTACCTTTGCTTCCTTTGAGACTTTTGCGGGGGATGTCACTGTCGCTGTCTGGATCGGAGTCCAACTCGTCACCGGGATGATTGAGCACTTCTTTTGCCAAAATGTGGAGGTACTTCAGCGCCCTGGAGAAATACATTTTTACAACATTTTCAATATAGAATAACTACATTGTTATGATAATGTATGCACGTGAAGAACGTCTGAAGACGTTTTAAATGACGTTTAGTGTTAGGTCTAACGAATGCTGCGTGTAACTCACGCTTTAGCAGCGCCTCTCCTGTGGCGCCCGCTCGGCGTGGTCTCCTCCTCGGGTTCAGTCGGAGGCTCGGGCGGTGGTTCTGCAACGGGTTCCTTTGGCGGCTGCTTCCTCACATACCGTCTCTTTGGCGTCCCATTTTCCAGCTGCGCAGTATCCCCAACCCCACCCTCCCCATCAGTATTGGGAGTTTTTTTGGCGGGAGTTTTCTTGGCGGGAGTTTTCTTGGCGGGAGTCTTCTTGGCGGGAGTCTTCTTGGCGGGAGTCTTCTTGGCGGGAGTCTCCTTTACCGGCGTCCTCTTGGCTCTCGTCGCCCTTTTAGGAGTTTCCTCCTCAGGAGGTGTTTCGTCGGTGGCCTCTTGTTCCTCATCTTCGGGCTGCCGTGTGGCGTTCGCAGCTTTTCCCCTCTTTGCCGGAGTTTTCTTCGCAGCTGCTCCTCTTGCTCCTCCTGACCTCGTTCTTTGTGGTTTTTGAGGGGAACCATCAGTTTCATAGTCACAATATTTTGTATTTGCCCTCCGTTGTCGACCTCTGGAGCTGGGTGGTAAAGCTGACGGCTTCTCTTGCCCTGCGTGGAGAGCGACAGGAGTACAACAAATTATTAAAATACACAACTAAAAGCGTGCGTAACTATCTCACCAAATACTACTCTTACATCCTTGCAAAAAATTAATAAATAAACACACTAAAATATTCCAATATATGTATAATATGGAAGTTGTCATATGGAAATAGAAGGGCGCACAAAAGAGTAGTTCATGCTCTTGAATTAGCAATTTGTGTGATGGATCAGTTTTGCTCTCAAATTAATTACAAGGGCGGAAAATAACAACACTATCAACAAAATAAAATAGATAAATAAGAACAAATGATAAATAAAACAAAATAACCATACATAATACAAAATAACCATACATAATAAACAATATTGTTAACATTCCACCGTATGTTTTAGGGACGTCAAGTCCCTATATCGCTGCACAAAATGAACACAATGCTGCATAAAATATCAAAGCAGCTTCCAAGGCTGTTATCAACTTTCACTTTATATTTGATATAAAATGGAATTAATTTAAAGGAATTAATTCAGAATTAACATCTTATTAATTAATCAGCCTGTCAACTAAATGTGCTCTTTAATTAACAAGCACATTCATTATACTATTCCCCTTCACAACACCTGTATAATAGAGAGTAACCTCGTGCATTTAAATGGTGTCGCCTGTATCACCTTGTCCAGAGTCAATGGGATCCATTGGCCCTGGGTTTCTTGTGCTGTGTTGGTTGTCAGATGCCTCCTCATGTATGGACCAAGTTTCTTCCCACATTGAAAAATAAATCAAGACAGATATTATTAACATTGTATGAGCCACACCACAATATCTTAGAATATAGTAAGATAAAAGAAAAAAAGGTGACGTTATAAAGTGATTGTACATATTCAGTAATATTTCATCATCATACCTCAGTGTTTCCTCCCTTTTCTGTTCTGGACTGGCTGACTCAACAGCCTGTAAAGACAGTAAACAACATAACCTGATATGTCTTTAGTGTATTCGTACATTGCTAAGTAGTTTAACAACATGAATGAGCCATGCACAGTACCGATATCGCGTTATCTGTGACCAAGAAACCAAACCTCATTCGGTATTGTGATCGTTTTTTGTTTTCTTCTGTGCTCTTAAGCATAAATCGGTGATTTATATACCGATACTTGACTATTCTAACAGTGTTTTAACCACCCATCAATTCGGCATACGTTTCAAATATCAAACAGGCAAGTACAAAGTTATTTAAGTTGTACACGTTTACCCCGATGACTCCAAGCGTGCATGCTATTGAGCTAACGCCACTCAGCTAATGCTAAAAGGCTGAAGTGACCGTGGAGTCTCGCGCTTCTTACGTCACCCTTACGTATTTGAAACAGTCTTAAAATCGGCCGGTGACCCGACGGACGTTTCACGTTACACCAATGGTGCCATTATAAAACCGACCCTGCGCAGAACAGGAGGCTCCCTCCTCGGTGGCGACGGCGGAAAAGCCACGTACCGAGACTCCGTAGCTGCGCGTGGATCCTTGGACACTCGGGATCGAATCCCGACCTCCGCCACTCGAAGAACGACGCCGCAGAAGACCGACGGAGCGGACGTGTGAATCCAGCCGTTGGTCTTTCTCAAACGGCTGAAAGATAAACACCGCACGCGCCGTTTCCACTGATTCCGGTTGGCTAAAACCCGCTTTCTGCTCGCATCAGACCGCCATGTTACTGTACCGGCATGGTGACCCACACCGCCCCCTAGCAGCAGGACGTGGAACCACACCTGGAGCGGTCGCGAGTTCAACTCTCACAATCAATATTGTATTTTAAAGGAGGACGTATTCAGATTATATTAATGTATACAACACTGTAAAACAAAACAAAATAGTCCGATACAACTTAAAGTCCTGCATTTAAAATGTACCTTTAAATTAATTTGTGTTTATTACTTTTTTAGAGCATAGCAAATTAAGAAAAACATTAAAGGTCACCGCACAAACATCTTGTGCAATAATAGCCAGTCATAATTACATTAAATACAAAACAATTAAATTTTTCTTTAAAAAAAATTGAGATGCAATGTGTGTGCAATCAGATGTTGTTACTGAAGACAGAGCCCCGAAATGACCATGAACCTTTAATCATCTGTGTGGTTATAACAATGCATGTAATAATAATAAAAAATAATAATACATATTAAAAGTACAGATTTGTAACATAAATTCGGCTGAGATTATAACTAGAATATGAATCATGTCCCACACAATGAAAAAAAAAAGAAAAGTAAAGTGCCTTATTTGTGTGTTTTACAAATGACACACTAAATGAACCTTTAAAAAAAATCTTGTCTAGATTATATTGACTTTCTGGATAACGATGATGACGATGATGATTATATGATGATGGGGCACAAGACATCAGAACATTATTTCCATTCCTCATTAATTTACATCACGGTTAATAACACTACTGTCAAAACTCAGCCCCAAGTATTTGGAAATATTTCCCACTAATTATCTCTATTGTAAAACAAACTGGTCACCATTGTAACATCTTATTGAATGTAGCCGTTTTGGTTCTATTGCAAACAGAAGGTTGGCACTAAAATACACGCTTTCTACTTTGAGTAAATCTGGATTAAAGAACGTCGCTGCTGCATTAAGACGAAGAAATAAAGTAACAGCAGGAAGACACAAGGTGCAAATGAAAACATGCAACGTGAAGTTTCACTCCAGCAACTCTTGAACTTTGAGGAGAAGAAAGTGTTGTTATTGTTGTTGTTTGTGCCATCCATACAGTTCAAAGTGCATGCACGGTTGTAAAGATTTGGTCACAAGCATAAGAGCACATGGGAAGTATTTCAACAAGATAAGAAGCTTCGAGACAGTTTTCTGAAGGCTTTTACACCGTTTACATTGCTTTGCAAAATCAGATTCACTTTTTTTTCCTTTCTGGACTTTGTTTTTGTGGCGGTCACAAGATGCAGTTATAGCACCTGCTGTTGATTTGGTTAGAACCTATAACGCATGTAACCACAGATGATGAGCTGCGAGGAGATATTGCTTAATTTCAGGAGACCACCACCCACAGTGATAAACAGGAGGCTTGTCTTATTAAAATTATTATTAAAGTGGTAAAAACTGCAGAGAGAGGAAAAGACAAGGAATCCCCCATAGAGTTTATACATCACGTGCCATAACTTGGGATCTGAACACAGCGACTTTGTGATTTAAATACTTAAAAACTGTGGTTTGTGATCATGTGAAATGAGCCGTTTTAGTAGTTTTGTTGTGCACAAATTCCCCAGATATTACAAGATATGTAATGTAAATGATTCTTAAAAAAAAAAATATATATATATATATATTAAATATATAATACATTTAAAAATATATATACATAATAAAATATATATATAATAATGTAAAAAATATATAATTAAAAGAAGAAAAAAAAAATATAATAAATAAATAAATAAAAATATATAATTAAAAGAAAATATATATATATATATAATAAAAAAAATACATAATAAAAAAAAATATATATATAATAAACAAATATATATATAATAAAAACAAATATATATGTATATATATAATACAATATAATAAAATATAGTATATATATATATATATATATATATATATAATAAAGTAAGTAATATAAAATAAAGAAGTATTGGATTTTTGGCAAAAGCAGCAATGTAGTGACTAAACAAATGCCACCACAACTCAATTTAAACTTAATTCAAACTTCAAAACAGTCACATTAAACGTGCAACTACGAGTGAGCACCAAAGATGGAGACTATCTTCTCTGATGGAGGTCACGAGGACCACGACTAAACTGAGACTGTTTCACATCCAGATACAAGTTCCTCACAGTAACTATAAAGTAAAGATAAAACAAAAAAAAGACGCCTTAAACAGGTGGTTCAACGCGTGTCGGTCAACTGAGCTACCGTGAAAAATTTGACTGTTTTATGGTTCACATTGTCAGAGAACAATAATGCAATATAACTAAAACTAAAGTAAAATGACTGAAAACAGGAAGTGAGAATAAAGAGATCACAAAGTGGTCATCGCATGTCCTCCACCACCACCACCGACTGACACACCTTAAATAAATTCTACTTTTTGAAATACTTCCCACGTTCAAGGAGGTTTTTCTATTTCTAAACGCTTCCGAAAGCGTCTGACGGAGGAAATGAAGGGCGGGCCATCAGAGACATCATTTCACATAGTTTGTTAAAGACGTAAACAGATTAAAAGGGTTTCAAATGATAATTTAAGTGTTTTTTTTAAATGCACAACAGAGGGGAAACAAAATACATTCATAAATGCAAAAAAAAAAAATGGTAAAAAAAAAAAAAATAGGAAATAGTGTTAAAACGTCACAAAGAAATGCCGGACGACCATAATATTACGTCACTGTAGTAGATACAGAATGCAGAGTACGCAAACATTAGGCTACATGCTATCTGTTAAATATCTTGTGATGAAAACATTACGCTCTTTAAAGAATGAACAGAAAATAAAAAAGTTAAATGCTTGGCATGTTAGCGTTCCTTAAAAAAAAAATCAAAATCAAAATCAAAATCTCACTGGCGAAAAAGATGAGTTCCAGTGAACATGAATCCTTTTTGTATTGAACGTTATCAGAAAAGTGTCACTTTTAACGTAATTCAACCCAGAAAAGGCCGATCAGCTGCAGTGAGCGGGAGGATGAGCACGTGGTCTGAAGTTATACACGTCGTACTGAAGAGGCACTAAACATTTTCAGAGAGAGACACACAAGTCTAATAAAATATGACACTGCAGCAGCCTCTCTTAAGGTGAAATGAGCTATTCCCCTTTCATTAAAAGGTAAACACGAAAAGACAGGAAGGGTTTATCGAACATGTTTCCAAAAGAATAAGACAGTGGAAATAATCTGTTACAGATAAACACACAGATAAAACGCTACACTACTTTTCTTCTCAAGGCTATACAGTGTGTGTGTGTGTGTGTGTGTGTGTGTGCGTGTGTGTGTGTGTGTGTGTGTGTGTGTGTGTGTCATCTCACATCCTACTTCCGCTGTGAGGATCTTTTGAAGGTTTCCATCATCATCATCCTCTCATGTTAAAAGTCGTAACACAGTAGCTCTGTCGTCTCGTGAAAAAAGAAAAAACGTTCTACGTCACAGCTGATAACGTCGGGACAGATCCCCCGCGGCGTCTTTTCCTACCTCTGTTAAAATCAGCTCCGATGCACGACTAGTTTTCTTTTTTATTATATTTTTTTTTAGGTGTTCCTTTGTGACTTTCCAGCCTCGGGGAGGGGCTCCATGATGCCCGGACGTTTCAGATTCCACTGGTCGATCCGTCTCTGCCGGTCCCGCTGCGCCGCCTCTGGTTCGCCAGACGAGCTGCCAGTATTCTCAGCAGCACCAGCACCGAAAACAAAGCAATCCTTCCGCTTCCCATCAGCCTTCTCCCCCTTATCTCTCCTTTTCCCCTCCGCCATGCTGTCGCCACCGTCCTCCTCCTCTTCCTCCTCCTCCTCTCCGGGTTTCTCGACATCCGCCATGTCCAGCTCGATCGGGGCCTGCTCCGGCCCCGGCCCGGCCTCCCCCCGGTCCATCTCCACCCACATGGGTCCGGGAGGCTCCAGTGGGGTGTAGTGGAGCATGGGCTGCTGGAGCTGGCCGTCCGGCTGCAGGGCGAGGCCGTGGTGCTCCGGGTGGAGGTGCTGGCCGTGGTGCTGCAGGTGATGCAGCGGCTGCAGAGGGTGCTGCATGGGCTGGTACTGCAGCGGCGGCTGCTGGTGGTTGTGGTGGTGGTGGTGGTGGAGGAGGTGCTGATGATGATGATGCTGCTGCTGCTGCTGCTGCTGGAGGTGATGATGATGATGATGATGTTGCTCCTGCTGGTAGTGATCCACGATCTGCTTGTCCACGTTATGGACACACTCCTTGGGCTGGTTTTTGAGGAACTTCTCAAACTTCTTGGAGGCCTTTTTGTTTGTCACAAACCAGTCCTGTTAAAAAGAGGAGGCGGGGTCAAAGCAAGTCAGCAGGGGGGCGTTTCTCCTTAAAGTCATCCTGATTTTCGAAACAAGGTTAAAGCTACTGGTTTTCAGAGATGTCCCGATACCAGTGGCGTCCCTAGGCTAAAACATCCGGGGCTAAAGCCCCGGATGTTTTTTAATTAGCCCCGAATATTAATTTTCAAAAAAAATAAAAATACGTCATTCACCCAAAACAGCGGCGTCAGGCAGCAGGCGCACTTGCAGTGTGCGCCCCCCTATTATACAAGTCGTCATTTAAGTTTCTCTTTCCTATAGAACAGGTCTACACCTTGTTCTGTTATTAAACAAACTAAACGGACGTATTTTATTGATCTTATCCGTCATTTCTGTCTCTAAATGGTCGCGTTAACACTTCTCCTCTGCTCTGCGATGCGCACAGACACGTGCGCGCGCACACACAGGTGAGCACTGAGCACACAACAGCGGACAGAGAGCGTCGAAAAATATGTCGCGTGAAAAGCAGACCGCTATATCGGAGTTTTAAACGCTCCCAGGGTGAAGATGGCAACAGCAGCTCTCCTGTGAGGAGCAACCGGAGTTCTCCTCGCACCGGAGCAGCTCTCCTGCTCCAGGTGAAAGAGACAAAGTGCTCTTGTCTTGTACCAACAATGAGCTGCTGGCTTCACATATTACAAAAGTACAAAGTACACGGACATAAAACTAAGTCATTAATAAATACATGGAGAAATGTCTGTACTTTCGGGTAAATGGTTACGCCGTTAACAGGTTACACTTGCGCATGCGCGACTCGCTCGCTTATTTTTTGGCGTTTTGCCAGAAGTCTCCCTGACGTCCTTTCTGCTGCTGCGTGTCTCAAAACAGAAAACAGATCTCAACGTTGAACATGAATTGTATCAAATCTACAACCCTGTTTTATAAAGATGTGTAGAGGAAAGCAGCTCACTGCTCCACTAATACTGATGCAACCTGATGCTCACATATCTGCACTCATTCTGTTTTGTTTGGCAACAAAATAAATAGCTTATTGTTTTCCACAATGAGCTATTTAGTAGTAACTAAATATTAGTATTTTTTTTTTGCACAGATACAACTTCCTGTTCATTGATCTAAGTGATTGCAATTAAAACATAAAAAAAAAATTCTGATGGAGCAATCTGATTTACTTGAAACTTTAAGTGATTGCAATTTTCTTTATTCTGTTATTTATAAAAGCACAGATGGAATCACAAAATGTTATTTACAGAAAAAGTTTGAGAACCACTACTTTAAGTGTTTGTGTTGGTGGAGCACTATTAGCATTATTAGCATCTTATGTCTAAATATTATGTTAAAGAGTATGTTATGTTAAATAATGTTAAAGAATATGTAAAGAATAAATACATATGAGTATGTAAAGAGCATTAAATGTACAATGTAAACACTGTACATGACAAGATGCATGGTTCATTAAACATCTCAATGTTTACTGTTGCTGAATGGTTGCTGTTGGTATGTTCAACATGATGAATGGGGCATTTTTGTGCCTGGGCTATTGAGGGAAGTTTGTGAAAATTGCTAGCCTATTTGGTATTAACTGGTAACCATGAAATGCCTCAATTCAATTCAGTCCAGAAGAGCAGGTACCTGTAGGGTATGTGGAGAGTGTTTCTATGTCTAAAAATGTCGCTGCTTCACTCTTCTGGGCTAAGCCCCAGATGTGTCAAAATCCTAGAGACGCCCCTGCCCGATACCAATTCCAATACCTTCCTTATCCTTTTACCTTGTTACTGTCATCTAGAAGGGTTATTTGCATAATAACACATAATTCAAATGATGAGGAAATACATTAATGCATCTTTATTTAAGTATTTTCTTTGATTAAACAAAAAGTTCTTGGCATTATTACAAAATAGTACTTAAAAGTGCTCGAAAGAGCGACTGTGGCTCAGTGGTTAGCAGGTCCGTCTTTCAATCAAAGAATCGGTGGTTCGAGCCCCGGCTCTGCTATGTGTCTTTGAGCAAGACACTTAACCCGTTCAGTGTAGATTATATGTAATGTTGAAAGCATTTACAATGTAACTCTCCGTTAACGGCTGTTCGCTCTGTCATTTGAATTAGGAGCAAGAACATAAAACATAGACGTTCAGTATAATAACGCAGGTGCGCGGTTACCTGTGAGTGGACGGAGTTGATGTGGTACTTCACTCCGCTTTCAGAGTTGAACTCTTTGTTGCAGATCAGACATCGGTATTTTCCAGCCTCAAAGTCGCCCTGAAACCAGATAATTTAATCACATTTCAGTATCAATATTGATGTCACTACGCATGGTTGCTTTTACCCTGATCGCTCTTCTCAGAAGCTCATTCATTTTTTTATTAAAATCTGTTTCAGAGAGAAAGAAGAGAACAAGCTGACGGACCCTTGTGCAGAGTCCCAGGTGAGCTTTCAGTCCGGACACGCTGGTGTAGGTGGAGCTGCAGCCCTAAGGACGACACGCAGGAAGTCACGTTACGAGTCCTGTACTGTTGGAAAGACACTTAAACGGAATACCTCGCCCACAAAATTACCCTTTTTATATCAATCACTAACTAAACTAATCTTTAATTCTTGAAAGAATATGAGAAACGTCTCGATGAATTGGAAGTAAAAAAAGAAAGTGAGCACACAACTGAATAAATGAGACTCGGACTATGTTGCACGAGTTCGTAAACTGATGTTTTTATTATAGTTTTGTTGTTAAACACATTTACTTAAATTCATCAACGATTGACCTTTTTTTTGTATTCTCCGTTCACAGTGGAAACGACAAGGTAACGCCAGGCGAGTAAATTATGTACAAGATTCTGTGATTTAAAAATGCAACATTGTGACAAAAAGAAATCTAAGGGTAAAACAAATATGACATAGAAATACTACAAATACCAAACCTGACTCATACCGAGATAAATACAATGTCAAAGCATGAACAAATAATTGAATTAACAAAATAATTTGTGGAAACACAGAGCGCACAAACAAACTATAAATGTATCAATTTCACAGCACGATATTCTTTCTCCTCACGGCTTGAAAATCATATTTCATATCTTATTACGTTGAGACATCCTGTTCCACTGACCAGGCTGCACACATATAACCACACAGCAAACATTTATACAAATAAATTTACATAAACAAATCCATAAAACCGTGATCTGAACCCTTCCCACCAGATGCAGACAGGATGGTTTTTACCTGGTTGGGACAGTGGACCTTCCTCTGCAGCTTCACCTCGTTCTTCCACTTCCTCAGCACCTCCTGGCTGAAGGCCGGCAGGCCGGGCCGCGCGTATTTCAACTGGGAACAAGAGCCAGTCATACTGGGACATTAAGAGAGGATGTTTCCAGGTAAAATGTTGGCTGGCCTTGGTGTTTGTGACTTTACTGACACTGACACTGACACACACACACACACACACACACACACACACACACACACACACACACACACACACACAGTGCAACTGTTTTAGTGCTAAATTCAAAGTTCAATGTTCAATATTCTGTAATAAAGGACGGTATGGTGAGATATTACAGAGTAATAATCCCAATTATCCCAGTTTTTTTTATATATAAAAAAAATAATAAATATATATATATATATATACACACATATATATATATATTTATAATACGGGTAGATCAAATCAAGCATTCTGATTGGTTGAGAGTGAGTCACGGGGTGTATTGTATTCAGCCATAAAGTACTGTACAGCCTGTTTACATTTAGAGCGTTCCATATCAGTGCGCACTTAAAATAACAGGTAGATTTAAATTGCGCGACCGTTAGTTGTCATTTCAAGCTTGACAGTTACCAAACATGTTTCGTGTAAACTTTGATATTGTAACGTCCGCAGTAACGACTCGCAGACGTTGGTTTCCTTAACTTGCAGGTTTATTGCTTGAGTGTTCACAGTATTGCAACGGGGCTCTTCGCTGACAGTAAGTTAGCTCAAACGGAACAGCTAACAAGCTCACGTAGCGTCCCCCACACTAGCATAACGAACGACAACACACACGTCACTTCCTCCCTAACCTAAAGATGAGGAATGAAAAGGGTTTGATCACAAAATCGTGATAATTTCCAGTGAGAGATAATTACGTCGGTAATTTCCCGACGCGAGGCAAGTTCTCTAAACATCATGGAGGAGAAAAATGACGGATAAAAGACGGACAGAAGCAGCGAGAGCACTTCTTTACATCGGTGGCTGCGCGTCATCCTCCACCCTGCTTTCACCCGGCCTGGTCAGTAAATCTGTGATTTACTGACCAGGCCGTCCGTTTTATAGTCCCGTATGTGCGTCCCGGGACTATTTTCTCTGTCGCTGAAATGCGACCCTTGAACTGTACATTATTGCACGACACAGTACTGCCTCTCGTACCTTATTGCTTAAATACAAATATTAGGGCTGGACACGCTGTGTTAACGCGTTAAAAACGTGTTAACGCAGCAAACTATTAACGGCGTTAATTATTTGATCATACGTTAACTTTTTTTTAACGTTAACAGGGTTTTTTTTGCATTGGGAGGTGCTTCTCACTGCACACAGGTGCTGCACTTTAAATCTCTCCCAGACGGCGCAGTTCAGACCTGGGCATCTTACGGCTCTCCCAGTCCGGCCCGCGTGAGGTCAATCAAAAAATAAAAATAAATAAGATGCACGCCATAAATGCAATACAACAGCACTGCTTTTACTCTGAAGGTGATTTACGTATGCCAGTCGCTGAGACGGGCTGTCTGCCAACAGACTGACGGGAAAGCAAGTCTTGTTCTGCAGTTTCTGTTCTCAACGAGCAGTGGGTGCTGCCGCGAGCCGCTCCGCCTCAAAGAGCATTCATCGCGCATGTGCAAAGCCGCCGCTGAGATACCTGACAGCTGTCCATCTCCACCTCATTCAACCAGACTTCAGTGCTCTTGTTCAAGCCAACACAGACTGGACTTTTCTCACTCACGATCAAAAGCACTGATTGCTTTTATATAAAGTTAATCAATTGCTGGTCTTTAACATACATCTTTAAGGTAAGCAACAAACTGAGTGGCTTGTCCCTCACAGGGACCCTTACTAATGAACAAATGTTTCTTCTTCAGCATGATATTAAGCTGTTTCACATTAGAATAAAATAGTCTATGACATCTGAAAATAAATACAATATTTAATTGAATGGCCAGTCATATAGAAGCATTACAAAAATAAAATACATATTTTTTTTCTTCCCTGGCATATATCTTTGATTTATATACTGTTGTTAACTTGCTGTTGCTCCAGAGTGCCTGTTCTATTGTTCTGATAACATTACTTTAAAATAAAAGCGCACAATACACTAGTTTTTACTTCATTATTGAATTTGGCGATTAATCAGTTAATGCCCAGACCTAAAAAAAATATATACACAATGTATATATATATATATATATATAATATATATATATATATATATATATATATATATTTATATATATATATATATATATATATATATATATATATATATATATATATATATATATATATATATTTATATATTATCTATTTATTTATATTTAAAACAATACTGATTCAAACGTTGATGACCATGTCAGCGGTCGAAACATTGGGGTCAGCCGAATTCTTTGAGACAACCCCCTCTCACCTTTTTGTCGTCTGGCACCAGGTCCGACTGAAACTTCCTCTTGGGCCAGTCTTTGGGCAGATCGTTGTTGGCGATCTCGGCCAGGTGGAAGTTTGCCACCTGGGCCGACACCCGCTGCACACGGCCGCTCGCCGTCCTCTCTGGGTTCGCCTCCCTCCGGGCCTTCAGGGCCTCGTCTTCCTCGCTCTTCTGCGGCGTCTGGGGTGAACGATTTGTTGAGTTTACGCGCCACTGAACGCATCATCAGATTTTAAAACATGAAAAAGAAAACACTCACGGGAGCGTGCTCTGACTTCAGGTGGTACTCCAGACCGGCTTTGGACTTGTAGGTTTTCCCGCAGTGAGAACAATTCAGCAGCATCTTCTCCAGCTCGGACTCCTCCTTCCCACACTTCTTCATGTGGTACACGTAGCCCATGATGCTGGTGAAGGCAGCACTACAGCCCTGACAAGAGAAGAAGAAGAAGAAGAAGAAGAAGAAGAACCCTGGATTCATCATCGTTTCTTACGTTTTATTTATTTATAAATCTCCCTTTTTGAAGTTTCACCTCTTTAGAGCATTTTAATTTGCCCAGTCTCTTCAGGATCCTACGCAGTTTTTCTTTGATGGCCCGATCGTCCAGGTTCTTGGCGTCTTCTGCTGACGGCTGAAAAAAAAAAAGAGGCAGCGGGAACATTTTGTACGACGCAAAGAAACACCTCGACTTTAATAAAGGCTTCGCTCATCCAGAGGAGGACGATACGATAATGAAATGTTTAGAATCTGTACGACTCCGTCTCTTCGACGAATGACACTCCTACAATGTCATCGATGAATAACCAGCAATAACATGTGTGGAGTAGATTATGCTTCATTAAAACAAAAACATTTCAACCTGTGCAATATAAATACCCCAGCCAGCATGTCCATGTGGGGCCCATAAGGTTTAAATTTGGGCTGCAGATAAGGGTCCCAAGTGGGTTTGTCCGCAGTTTCCACGGTGGCCTCACCTGTGTTTGCCCATACGGGTTTCAAGTTGGTGCGGACTGGGTTTATTCACCGGTTTATTCACCGACTTTAAGAGGGATCTGACTGGGCTTTAAGTGGGACCCAAATTGGCTACATTATGGGTTTCGGTGAATAAACCCAGTCCGCACCAACTTGAAACCCGTATGGGCAAACACAGGTGAGGCCACCGTGGAAACTGCGGACAAACCCACTTGGGACCCTCATCTGCAGCCCAAATTTAAACCTTATGGGCCCCACATGGACATGCTGGCTGGGACACTGTGAAAAATAGTTGTATTCATTTTGTCTGTATATATAATATTTGGTTATTGTAGACTCTGTACTGTTTTTTATTTATATCACTTGTTTTGATGTCTCTTTTGTGAACTTTTGTTTGCTGCTGTAATCCTGTAAATTTCCCCACTGCGGGACTAATAAATGATTATCTGATCTAATATTAGCTCAGTAAGCATCCTCTGTAATTGTACATTTCTCCCCAATGTGTTTAATTTTCTTATTCATTTTACTTTATTGACATTATTTCCTTTTACTATTATTATTATTTGACATTTTTCCTGTTATTATGAAGTATATATGTGTTTTATGCTGGGTCAACATTAAAAGAAAATTTGACTAAAATATGGACAAAATAAACCAATAAAATAAAAGCACCACTTTAAATATTGTGTTTTACAGAGATATGATTTAAAAAAAAATCATAGAAATAAGTCATTCAGAATAAAAAATATAAAAAGCCTAATCAATTAAAGACATCTTCACAGATTGTGTATCTTTGTGTCTGAGGAAATAATAAAAAAAATTGTAAAACTGGAGCACAGCAGAGGAAGAGGCTGGAGGTCCTACCAGGTGGCTGTGGTCCGCCATGACGTGATACTTCATCCCCGTTGAGGACTTCAGTTGCTTCCCACAGTGCTGACAGGTGAAGGGTTGCTGCACAAACACATTCAAGTTGCGTCACATGTGCCTGTTTTTATACAGAGTGTGTATTTAAAATCACTATGGGAAGGGATCTTTTTTTAATCTTTTTTAAGAAGAAAAATACAAAGAATGACAATTTCAAATCTTCACACTTTTTATAGAGTGCTCACCAGTCTGCAGTTCTCCATGTGCTTCTTCAGCCCCTCCACAGTCTTCCTGCTCACACTTTTACATTTCGGACATGTGACTCTGCCTTTGGCTACGATCTGGAGCTGCCAACGCTCCTCTGGACTTCCTGGTGGGCGTCGACAAAGAAAAGATCTTGTTTGACTCAGTCGAAATGTTTCAGTAGGAGGAGCAGCAAAGGAGGTCGGAGTTCTGTTTATGACTGCAGCACGTTGATGTTCATTTCTTTATGATGATGAAAACAACACAGATGTCTCACCCGGAGGATACGTAGGAGGCTCCTTCTTGGTGGAGAGGACGGGGGGCTTCTGGTCCTCGCTGGGCCGGTCCGTCGAGACCTCACCGACACCAGCTGTGTCGGAATCTGAAATATGTTTTATTAGGACACTCTTTTGTCATTTCATGAAAACAAAAACAAACACAAAACAAAAAACTAATTTAATATCTTCATTTAAGTCTGAGAGAAAAGAAATGATACGTCTCATCATCCAAACTTTCAAACTCCCTACGAATAGATTATGCTCTATTAAGGGATTACTATATTAAGAGATAGATCACATTATTAAGAGATTACTATATTAAGAGATATATCACTTTATTAAGAGATTACTATATTAAGAGATTACTATATTAAGAAATTACTATATTAAGAGATAGATTACTTTATTAAGAGATATATTACTATACTAAGAGATTACTATATTAAGAGATAGATTACATTAAAGATTACTATACTAAGATTACTATACTAAGATATTACTATATTATTATCTTACTATACTAAGAAATTACTATATTAATAGATTACTATACTAAAAGATTACTATATTAAGAGATTACTATACTAAGAGATTACTATACTAATATATTACTATATTATTATTTACTATACTAAGAAATTACTATATTATTATTTACTATACTAAGAAATTACTATATTAATAGATTACTAAATTAAGAGATTACTATACTAAGAGATTACTATACTAAGATAATACTATACTAATATATTACCATACTATACTAAGAAATTACTATACTAAGAAATTACTATATTAATAGATTACCATATTAATAGATTACTATACTCGTGCTGTTCCAGTTTCGTCAGGAAAACTGCTTTCCCCTTCTTTAATTAGTCGGCAGTGAACGCTGCCAAAAAGATCACAACTGCCAATACTACTTCTTAATTTTTTATAATAATAATAATAATAATAATAATGTCTCACTCTCAAGCCGCTGAACGTGAGACTAGACGTAACTTACAGGAGTCCCGGCCCTCTGGTGGCTGTGAGAAGCTGGTAACGGGTGGTGTTCGCTCCATCTCCACTCTTAAGACTTTCTTCATGTTCAAGTCTTCAAAGATAACACGTTAACCACAAATGAAATCTCCAGAAGTAAAAACCACATGTACAAACACATAGTTATTCACACCCTGAGCTTCAGATGTCGGTGTAACGTGGGCGAGTGCGTACCGGGTCGCCAGACGTGGCCTCGGTCTCTGCTCGCGGTGCTCCATCCCAGGTCTTGGCCTCGGCCACTTCCCCACGCCTGCTCTGGCCCAGAGGCGGGCCCGTCCCTGCCCAGATCCCGGCCCGCGTTCCAGACCTGATCCTGGCCTCGGTCTCTGTCGGCCGCCCACCCTTGCTCTGGACCCCGGTCCCGGCCCGTCATCCAGGCCTGGTCCGGCCCCCTGTGGGCCTGCTCCCTCCCTGGGATCCACGTCTGCTCTTGACTGGAGTGTCCTGCTCGGTCCCTGCCGGAGTTCCAGACCTGCTCCTGCGGTCGGTCCCGACCCGGGGCCCAGGCGTCGGGGCCCCGGTCCCTGCTGGAGCTCCAGCTGTGGTCCGGAGGTTGAGGCGGCTCCCTGCCGGCCTCGGGGCCTTGAGGCCACACGTCCTTTCCCACCAGTCTCGGAGGCAGCCTTGCAGTGGGCGGAGCCATGGACCCTGGGTCCGCCCCATTGGCCAGGCCACCCGATGACAACACTGAGCAGCTGGTGGTTGGGTAATCTACGGTTCCTATGGAAACACTCTGGAGGTCCTCATACCTGTTTAAAAAAAAAATACATCAACACGTATTTTCAGAAATTAAACGATATTTTAAAAAGGGCCAGCGTCTTGCATTTAGGGGGGACCTAAATGCAACACGCTGGCCCTTTTTTAAATAACGTGTAAACTTTGTAACTGTGTAAACCTGTGTGTGTGCCTGTGTGGTTCTGTCGCTGTTTTTGTTTCCGTTCCGTTGGAATCCTGTTTTTGCGTTTGAGAATCCTTTTTGAGAGTCCTGTCTGTCCTCGGAAGGAATAAAGTTACTTTTGTTTTCACCACGCATCTGCATTTGGGTCCTCTCTCCTAGTCTCCCGTGACAAATGTAATGACCAAAAATTTACAGAATTGTATTGTGTCATAAGGGTTCATGCAGTTATGCAAGGTACGCCAATACTGTAAATATAAAGTATACTCGGTATATATATATGTATGTATGTATGTGTATATATGTATATATATATATATATATATATATATATATATATATATATATATATGTGTATTTACCATTATTAATGTAGGTAGATCTTTTTTACTTGGTCATTTTAAAAGTAGCTCGCGAGCCAAAAAAGTGTGGGCACCCCTGCCTTAGCGTGTTACCATAGCCGTTTATCTTTGTGTTACCGTAGCCGTTTGTGTTACCATAGCGTGTTAACTTAGCACGTCACCTTAGCCATTTATCTTTGTGTTACCTTAGTGTGTTACTTTAGCTGTTTGTGTTACCTTAGCGTGTTACCGTAGCCGTTTATCTTTGTGCTACAAAATATTTTTTGTGTTACCTTAGCCGTTGCATAAAAAGCTACATGATTGACTTCTATTCATCGCCATCAATTTGTTGGATTAAATATTGTGAGTATAAAAAAAAACAATAATCCATGACGTTACACTGGAATTGCCTGTTCCCAATTTAACCCCACCAGACTGCAGATCATTATTACATAACGTGAAGCCGGCTGGTCGATAATAACGTGTCTATTACCTCTTCCTCCCGTATGTTCTCTTCACCTTGAGAGCGTCTTGGGGTTGAGCTTTGTCATTCTGAAATCATTTAACAACAGAACTGTGAAGCGGCGCTCCAACATGTGGGTTGCATGTTGTGTACTTGTATTGCGTCACTCTCACCTTGAGAAATCCAACTGAATTCAAGTCACAGGCTCTTTCTGGTAGTCGCTGAACAACTGTCGGGAGGGAACATTGAACTTGGTTAAAATAAAGAAATCAGAGAAACGGAGGCAGTGAAAGGTTTTCAGAATGGCCTGCTTCCTCTTTACCTGGACACGGCACCCCACCTTTGGGTTGGAACGGGACAGATTTCCGTTTCCTCGGCACATACAAAGGTGACATGTCCCCTCCAATGTGCGCCGGGTCCATCCTAGGAGTGAAAACACCCCCCGTAGAAATCACCACTGAAAACACAGAGAGAACAGTTCATATTTGATTTACTATAACGCCTCCGACTTGGTTACTTAATTCATAATAATTTCTATATACGTTTGTGATACGCAAAACACAATTAAGTGTTCTGATGAATAAATGAAAAACAAACAGATGAGGTTGAGGCAGAGCATAGTCATGTTTCAAAGATCCTGAAACACTAACCAGAGATAAACCACGTGACACAAATAGTCAACAAGTACTTATGTTGTTTGATGGAGTGAAAAGTATTTCTTCAATGCAACGATAACAATTAATGACGGCATATTCTATTCTTAACCATTCGGGATCAATGCCTAATCTTAACTATTCGGGATCAATGCCTATTCTTAACCATTCGGACACAGATGCAGGGTAAAGTGTTACATGTTGACAACTTTTGATTAGAAATCATAAAAAAAAAAAAAAAATTTAAAACGGAGGGGTTACATAAAAAAAACCTGAAATGATATCTTAAGTATTTAAAATGATCCCCATTTTTTGTTTACCAGCTGCAACAATACAGTAATGAACACATGCATCACTAATCATAATCCAGTAATAGAATATATGCATGATGATTCCACCTTTTGGTAGAGTTTATTTTATTTAAGTAATTACTTGTACTGCACATTACCTTTAAAAAAAAAAAAAGGATTTATCTGTGGTGGGTCTCGCAGCAGAAGTGTTAACACACGAAGAAGCGTGCAGCAGCATGTTTGACATACGCGTGCTGCTTTTCCATCCCGCGTGACTATGTGAACGGGGTTTTGTTTTTGTTTTTCTGTGTGCGTGGATGTGTCTCATCATGCAGAAGGCCACTGACCTGCTGCTTTAACGGGTGGAAAAAAGAAGAAGAAAAAAGAGGCTTTCAAAGAACAACACAGAATGTAGTTAAAGTGAACGATACATTTAAATATATATAACGTTATATTATTATTATTATTTGTTATGTATTTGGACCAGCCGTTCCAGTAGGTAAAGATCATCATCGTGTGGATTTAATAGAAATAAAATAATATATATATATATATATATATATATATATATATATATATATATATATATATATATATATATATATATATATTTATTTATTTTTTTACGACGACGACGGGGAGGAAAATACTGAAAGCAGCCTCGCGAGCTACCGAGCTGTTTTCTCCAGGAGACATTAACCTGTCCTCTCCGTCTGGTCATTGTTTCTTAACGGGAGGAGGGAGAGAAATGCAAACGACAGCTTACCGTCCTACAGCTCACTGCCTCTGCAAAGACGGTTCTCCTCCATGTCTTCCGAGTCTGGAAGCCCCCAACCCCCAATCCCCCCGGCAGTGATACCACCAGGGAGGACGAGCATGAAGCAGAGCCCGGATCTGGGAATTAGACAAAACTCTTTAGATGAACAACAAAAACAACGCGTTGACAGCGTCTCGGTGTGAATGAAGGACGCACGCCGGCGTTGTTCGCCACACTGTGTCAGTATGCTTCTCCGGAGGAACGCCCTCCTGCTGGAGGGAACAAATAAGACCCGCATCTGCTGCTGCGTTCACGGGTCGTCGAAACTATCGAGATTGTCATGATCACCATCACCTTTTTGTGCACGCAAACAAGGAGTTGCCCTTTAAGCCCCTGTGCATCCCCAGTTTTTATGTAAACTTCTTTATATTTATGTTATTTTGTAGTATACATTATATATTATACAAACTGCTTCATATTTATATTATGTTGTAATATATATATATATATTGTATACACTGCTTTATATATATATATTATTTTAAAATATATATAATATATGTATAATATATACTGCTTTATATTTATAATATATACTATAAACGGCGTTATATTATTTTATAATACATTTAATACATTATATAAACTGCGGTATGTTTATATTATTTTATAATATATATAATATATAATATAAACTGCATATATATATATATATATATATATATATATATATGGTTGTGCAAAGTTGAAAACAAATTAACTGATTAATCGCATTATTTTTCTGAGATTAATCGCCAAATTCAATAATGAAGTACAAACTAATGTATTGCGCCCTTTTATTTTAAAGTAATGTTATCAGAACAATATAACAGGCACTCTGGAGCAACAGCAAGTTAAATTATATAATAATAGTGTAACGGACTGAGGGAAATGTTATGTTATGAATGTTATGTTCAGGAGGTCAGTGAACGTCTCATGAGCTGGGTTGCTGTGAAGCGTGCCTGTGATTGGAGAGCGAGGGAGGGGGGATGTTGTGTGTATGTGTGTTACGAGCCGGAGCAGAGGTGAAGCTTGTTGAGAGGTTTTCACGTGGTTCTACTGTTGTTTTGGCGTAGGCTACGGCCCACAGTAGCCTGTTCTGTGATCCATTAATAAACATCCTATAAGCCATTTTACGTCTCGTAGCTTTCCTGACCCAGGGTCGCTACAATAGTTTTCCTCATGCTGCGTTCACCTGTCCTCCCTTGCGTTGAGCTGCACTCCCTCCTGCGTCAGCGGCAAAAGTGAAAGTGAAAGTGCTCCACCGACCACAAAGCAGCTGTAATTATTTCTTTGTCTGGTTTGAGACGGTTATGCCGGACATTTTCAACAAACTATCAGTATATGTCGTACGTATTAATCTTGTAAAGGTTTGTACTCCGTGTGAGTTGCTGAATCTCCGTATTTCCTGTCACATTATATTTTAATGTTTTAATATTTTAATAGAACTCGAAGGTAACTTTGTGTCTCGTGGGCTCGTTCGAGCTCGCACAGAGCAGAGATCAAAGAGTTGTGTGATACATGTCCGCACCTTGTTTAGCTTGACTTCACTGTCTTCTTTAAACTCTGTTTCTCTACTTCCTCCTCAGAGACATGGAGCAGGCAGACATGAACGGTGAGGGAACGAGTTTGCTTTTCTTTTCATTTATTTTTAAAATAACATGAAGTTACTCAGTGGTGTAATTTAAATAAATACATTTACTCAAGTAGCTACTGCACTTAAGTACAAACTCAAGGTGATTCTGCACAATGACTTGGACTTCGGACACATACAGTACATTTAGCTGCTAATACTTAAATAATTTATTTAATAAGTAAGGTTTTGAATGCAGGACTTTAACTTATTGAGTATTTTCCTAGTGTGGTATTAGTAATTTTACTTAAAGGAACAGTGTGTAGCATTTAGGGGGCAAAAATTGGAATGTAATAATTTTTTTTTTTTACATTGGCGTATAATCACCTGAAAAAGAGAAAAGTTGTTGCGCACATTTTGTTAAATTAGAATGAGCCTTTTATATCTACATACATCCTCTTATCTTATTATTATCAATAGATAATGATTAAAACGCCAATATAAATATAATAAACGCAGCAACACAAGTGACCTCTTCAAACATTTTCAAACACATTTTCTTTAACACTTAGTGGCACAAATATTTTTATTTATTTAATTGTACTCATAGTTCCTTTTGTAATTCATATTATGGGTTATTAATGGCTGGTATGTGTCATGTAAGCTGTTTATGAAAGTGATAGTTTGGGAATGTTAAAAAAACTTTTCTTTCTTTTTAACTCGAATCTCTAAGAAACTATGTAAAGCTCAATAATGACACAAACTTTCTTCTCTGTCTATAGTGTCGTGGAAGAACTTCTTCGTCCACGTGGCGGGAAAAACTAATGATGCTCATCTAGACTTGGTTAAAAAACTTAGAGGCATTGGCAAAAAGCAGGTGGAGTCTCCTGGAGAAAGTGACTTCCTCTTGATTTTCTGTCCCGTCGTCTCACGAGTTGGAACGGACATCAACGTGGCCCTGAAGAGCATTCCAGGTAGGAAATGCCTCCAGTTTCACACTGACGAGTCAAATGTATTCAAGTAGATTTGACCAATCAGTTAAAAATAGGGTTCTTACGGTCATGGAAAACCTGGAAAAGTCATGGAATTTTTAAATGGTTATTTCCAGGACTGGAAAAGTCCTTGACAAAAATAAAACCCAAAAAGTTTTGGAAAAGTCATGGAAATTTGTTATATTCATATATGTTCATGACGTTCATTTATGCTGAGTTTGAAATAATTAATATGCTTTTAAAAGAAAGACGCTCAAAATATAAGCAGGCATACATACAGGCATCTATATAAATGTTTATTCTTTTAATCAAACTATGTCTCTCATTCATTTGTGTCATTTAGGTATACTGTATGCTTTGGAATTCTCATTGTTAGTTTAAATACTACATTTTCTCACTTTTTCATGTATACACGAGATTTCACTAAATGTTTGGTCATGGAAATTTGGTTTAAAGTCATGGAAAAGTCATGGAAATCCATTGGTCAAAAAGTGTATGAACCCTATAAAAAGCGAATTTTCGCGGCGCGTTTGGTGTGAACGCAGCATAAGGCCGTCACTTTCTAACACACTGAGAATCGCCAGGCGTCACAGGCGATAAACGGCGCTTCGCTACGTCCACACGCTATATTTTCATCGCTAAATGATGACACACTCCCTGTGCGACGCAGGGAAGCTTTCCTGACCGGTTTCGAGTCACAGTATCCACGTGGGGTGAGTCAGAGTTTCAGCGAATTGGATCCAACGAGTCACAAAATTAGGAGCCTTGCTGATTCTGGTTGGCTAACAGTGCTGTCAATCTCATTTGGACAGCGATAGACAGATCCCATAGGCCCTCATTAAAAGTTGGGGTCTTAGACTCAAATCGGCCTTGGGACGGCCAAGATAATGACCAAATTATGGAAAAATATGATTTATGCGCAAATATTGCATGATGATTTGAGGACACAGCATTATTTTGTTTTATTTAGTGTATGTTACTGCTGTATTTGGATGTATTGAACACAAGTAGTGATATAAAAGTGAAATAAATAGCGTGTTACATGAGAAAATTAAAATAGCACACAAAAATCCAAAACGCACAATTTGCCTGAACAGGCTGTACTAAAACCTCTCTAAAAATGTTTTGCTTGACTTCATCAAAGTCAAACTTTGCAGAGAGACTGTTAACATATTGTGCTTTAAACCTACAGCTGCATCATTCCAAAGAGATAATCATCCTGAAAGTGCTTCTTTTTTTTCATTTATTCTGTGTTCCATCTTCGTTAACTCTTAACCAGTAACAATATACTGATATATACACATCTGAACAAATCTCACAAGTGAGACACCTCCATCTGCACTATCTGCACTTTTTTGACTACTGTTGTCTTTAATGTCTTTTTTGTCTTTATATTTATCTTGTTTATTGTATACTGTGTATAAGTACGAAGAGCTAAGTGAAATCGGAGTCAAATGCCATGCATGTGTAAACACACATGACCATTAAAACTGATTCTGATTCTGAAGTGTTACATTTATTATAACACCAAAATTATTCAAATAGCCCTTGTGGTTGAGGAGATACACTCGTTTTAGTATGGGTATGCAAATCTTCGCAATTTTTGCGAAAAAACAGCTTGGGTTTAATAGACTACAATGGCAAGAAACGTTGTTTTAATTACAAGGTACTTGTATCTGAACCCCGCGCTATGGGCTCAAGATGCAGTACAAACTAAACGGATCTCCCTCTTACGTGTCATGCTGTCTCTGACTCGTGTGGTTGTGATCTCGGTGCTTACAGGTGGTAAACCAGCAATTCTGGTGGTGATGCATCACACCTTCGATCCTGAACGCGTCGTAGCTGCAAGCAGGAGACAGGTGGACAACCCGAACGTCAGGCTCACTGTGGACTGTCTGTTCCATGAGCGCAGACTCCTGGGGTGTAACCTCAACGATGACGCCTGGTTTAAGATCGAGACGTTTCTTGGATTTTCCCATCCAGAGGTAACGACTATTTTTACTGATCTCATACAATCAGGTCTCCACACATCCAATGCAGAGTGAGCGGGTATTGTGAAAGAGATGAGGGAACCCTTCCTGTGGTCCACCTGTGAAATGAATAGTTTCATTATCACAAATTCATTTGACTGATATTATTTTCTTTCTTTCTTTCAGGTTTCTTTCTGGATAAAAATCCTCAGCAAATATGTTCTCACCAAAAGTAAGGGTTAACGTCAGATTTCAGATCAAACACATTCGTTTCCCTGAAGACTGAGCGGAGATTGATTTAAATGTGCTTGATCGGGAGATGCACCCATACTGATGTTGGATATTAAGGTGTAAATGACCCCTGATGACTCATTGTTTTTCTTTAATTTAGGAGGATTCGCGGTCGCAGTTGGTTTTATGATGCTGTGGTGGTACCAGAGGAGCTCGGGGAGCTGGTGGGGGCAGGGGCAGGATGGATGGGGTGGAGCTAGTGGAAGGGGTGGAGCTAGTGGTGATCTTTGTGACAGCCCCCCTTGTTAAAGAGAACCCCCTGTATTGATGGAAATGATGGAAGATCAACAGATGCACACAGTAAGTGGCTGGATGAGAAAAAGATGGACGTAAAGAGTCAACATTGAAATTCCAACTTAAAACACAAGACTGCCATTAGTTGAAAAGTTCCAAGTTTATCCTAAAACAGTGATGACATACTAAAAATGTACATTGAAAGGGTTTTTGATGGCTGTGATTGTTCTTCGAGTCCAAACTCGCCTCAAAGAAATCATCCAAAAAGGGTTTTAATGTAAGTGATGGGGACAAAAATGCTTTAATGAGAATGTAAAACGGGGTTATAGTTATTCTGCATGTTCATGTTTAAAGTTTAAAGACAAAACGTCCCTGTAAAATAACGATGGCTTCTGCTTCGTAAAGAATAAATATAAATGAATCCATCGAAGTGATTCTATCATTTTATCGTCTCTGTGCTTTTGCTTATCTCTGACAGGGTTCTTAAGCCGTGTTCACACCGGACGCGGCGCGAATTTGCGGCGCGACCAGATTACATGCAAAGTCAATCCACAGACGCGCCGCCCCGCGAATCGGCGATTTTTTCGCGGGGCGGCGCGATAGACGCGTTTGAGGCGGCGCGAACAGAGCGTTTGACGAGGGGCGAACAGAGCGAAGGACGCGGCGCGAATTCGCGTGAGTTCAATTCTCCCAACTCCAGCGGAGAATTCGCGTGACGCAAAGTTGCGGCAGCCAATCAGCGTTGAGAATCAGCGTTGAGAAGCTCCGCCCGTCATCACCGCCGTCTTGCCGGTCCCGAATGAAACTGCTGCTGCTTCGCCTGAACCAGCGCTGGCAGCGGCCGTCATTCAGACACTGTTGTGGGACTACGGATAATATTATGAACCCAGACACCATGGAGTTTGATGTTCCGACACATGTGGAGTTTACACAACAAGTATAAAGCAGAACTAGTGGTTAATTCCATGGTGGGTGGCAGAATCGGTATCCGTTTTACGGAGAAGCCAGACGCAGTTCCTGGAGGAGTCGGAGAAATTCACCGAGCTGTGTGCGGCTACGGATGGTGTTATGAACCCAAACACGAGGGCGTTTCATGTTCCGACATGTTTGGAACTTCCACAACAAGTATAAAGCAAAACTAGTGGTTATTTATTCCATGGTCGATAGCGGAAATGAAAGCTCCTTTCACAGAGACAAGTGACTGAGATAAGCCACGCCCCTTTCGCGGCGCGATGTTTCGAGTTTGGTGTGAACACCCTCGTTTCACTCGCGCGAGTAAACTTCCGCGGTGAACGCGGCGCGATAATTCGCGCCGCGTCCGGTGTGAACACGGCATTATGGTCATGGAAAACCTGGAAAAGTCATAGAATTTTAAAATGGTTATTTCCAGGCCTGGAAAAGTCCTTGAAAAAAATAAAATCCCAAAATTTTTGGAAAAGTCATGGAACTGTGTTATATTCATATGTTCATGTCGTTCATTTACGCTGAGTTTGATATAATTAATATGCTTTTAAAAGAAAGACGCTCAAAATATAAGCAGGCATACGCTATATCTATAAATGTTTATTCTTTTAATCAAACTATTGTCTCTCATTCCAACACTTTCACATAATAAGAACATCTTATTAATACAATTCAGTATATTATAATATATATATATATATATATATATATATATCATGTCGCATACCCCTCCGAAAGATAGGTTGCAGGTAAAACACATGTGTAACAGATGTGTTTAGGGCATGGAAGAAGTCGACTCAAATAATGCTCTTTCCAGTATTTATTTGCTCCTTGTTGTAACTTGTTTGATTGCATGATTTACTTTTATTGTGAAGAGCATGGAAACAGGAAGTGCTTTTATTTTGAAGGCAGAAAGTACGAGTTATGTGCTTGTTGACGCTAACTAATGTTGATGTTACGTGTGGAAAATATACATGTCGGGTGCAAGAGTGCGTTCTAAATCACTTGAAACAGTTTGTAATACTGCAGTTCACCAGTAAAGTGATTCCGTTCATACCAGACGTGTCTTGGTCCTCATTAGAAGCTCCACTTCATTACATTTTGGTGCCGAAACCAGGGAAGTCAGGACTGTGAGACTTTAAACTTCGATGAAGTTGGAAGCTAACGCTAACGCTAGCTGGAGAGATGGCCACACAATATGAACGGATGAAAAAGAAGTGTAAAACAATACGCACCTCGACAACGAAGCTGTTAACTAACATTGAAGAAGAGGTGAGCGGAGAGGTGCCAGACTGAGAGACTCCGTGAGCTGTTATCACTATTATCGACGAAAGAAGAAAGTTTATTCGACTTAGACAAAGGCATTGAAGAACGGAGACGGATGTGCTTGAGACAGAGATTGCAGCTGCTCAGGAATACCAGGACCGTATCCTCACATTGAAAACCCGCGCCAACAGAACCATTCAGAGGGCAGAGGAAGCTGTGAGTGTGCCGGTGAGCGATGCAAATTCAAGTACAGTCAGAAATAAGCATACTGTCAAACTGCCTAAGTTGGTGATAGAAAAATACAGCGGAGAAATAAGCCAGTGGCAAGAATTCTGGTCACAATATGAAACAGCTATCCACGACAACGACACACTGTGTAAAAGGGAAAAGTTCACTTACCTGAGATCCTATCTGACCGGAGCGGCTGCAAGATCTGTGGCAGGACTAACTATGACGGATGATAATTATGATGCCGCAGTACAACTGCTTCAGAGCCGTTTTGGAAGAAAGGACATTGTAATAAGTGCACATATGTCCAGACTGCTCAACTTGGCTCCTGTGAAAAGATCATCAGATGTTGTAGCTCTCAGGCACCTGTACGATGAATGTGAAATACAGATCCGAAGTCTAGAATCCTTAGGGGTTCACAGCGACACATATGGCTGCCTGCTATGCCCAGTATTGATACAGCTCATACCAGAAGATATCGCACTAGACTACACCCGCAAGTCAGACTCTAGTGGCGAATGGAAAGTGCTTGATCTCGTGCAGTTCTTGCAAAATGAAGTCCAAAGCAGAGAGAGAGCTCTTCATCTCACCAGACCAGGTAACACACAAAGAGACTTTATACCAAATAACAGATCATTTGGTAAGCCAGACCCTGTTTATGAAAACAGACCTAAAAGATGGAACGTGCCTTCAGCAACAGCTTTGCACACAGCAAGTAATGTTTGTCAGACCTGTGTGTATTGGGATGGTGCCAACCATAAACACGAACACTGTCCACACAGTTCTGTGGCTGCTCGCAAGGAGAAACTAAGAAAACTGGGAAGATGCTACGTGTGTCTCGGTCCAAAACACATAGCAAAATTCTGCAGAGTCAAGGGTGCTTCGTGTGCCTTGTGCCATCGCAGACATCACCAGTCAGTTTGTGATCAAAGTGAAGCTAAACCAAATGCTGACAGTGGTGGTACAGATGCTGTGGTATCCTCTGTGTCCAGCACAGTGAAACCGAGAACAGACGTTCAGAACATAGTGTTGCTCCAGACAGCCAAGGCATGGGCAGTAGCTCCAGCGGGGAGGAAAATGGTACGCTGTCTGTTAGATGGAGGTAGCCAGAAAAGCTTCATTCACGAAGATGTAGTTAAAACACTAAAACTGCCAGTAGTCAGGCAAGAGACGCTGAACATCCACACCTTTGGGTCCACTTCTCCT
>JBAMJR010000260.1:787500-812500 GCA_038501785.1 Myoxocephalus aenaeus
AAGTGATTTGGAAGTTATTTATATTGACATATTGAGCCACGCCCCTAAGAGTTTAATTGGTTAATATCTTCTGAACGCAATGAGATATCAACAAAGTGGAAGATATCATGTGATCACATTGAGCCAATGATGATCCACAGCAAGTTTCGTAAGAAATGGACCCAGCGTTTAGGAGCAATGGGCAAAAATTTGTTTTTTACAAAATTCAAAATGGCGGAAAATCTAATTAGGCGCATTTTATTTTCACGGATGAGTTTTTTGTAGAGCAGTCCCACCCGGACATGTGTGCAAAATTTCACGTCAATCGGTCAAAGTTGGCAAAAAGGGTGGGCTTTCACAACTAAAGGGGGCGCTAGCGAGCAATTTTCTCCGACTTTTGGCCGACACCCAAATCAGATTAAAATTTTCACGGAGTCGGATGGGTGTGCAAATTTTGAAGAATGTAGGTTTATCCCAAGCACCTCTTTTCCCTGCGCATAGGTCGACAATAAGAATAAATATATATATCCCTCTCTCTAAATTAAAGCTGCTCGCAGCTGTGACTGGGCCCTCGCCGCCGGCACGTCGGGGACGCCTGCGGGTCGCCGGCTCTTCCGGCCTCGAACATCCGCCTGGCAGGCGGACGTTCTCGGACGGACGAGCCGGCGACCCTTCGGCTTACCCCGACGTGCCGGCGGCGAGGGCCCAGTCACAGCTGCGAGCAGCTTTAATTTAGAGAGAGGGATATATATATATATATATATATATATATATATAAATATATATATATATATATATATATATACACACACACACACACACACATATATATATATATATATATATATATATATATATATATATATATATACACACACACACACACACACATATATATATATATCAGGGGTGTCCAAACGTTTTTCACTGAGGGCCACAAACAGAAAAAGATATGAAAGTCTGGGCTACTCAGGTGAGGTATATCGCAAAATGAATCAAATTAGGTCAATTATGCATATATATATATATATATATATATATATATATATATATATATATATATATATGTATATGTATGTATTTGGCCTTTTCCAAGCTCCAGTAGAAGTCGGCAGGGAGAGAAACTGAAGCTGTTTCTTTAGAGAATCATCACTGCATCTCCATCAGTTCAGACTCTCTTCACTTCTTCTGCATCATCAGGAAGGGAGTCGAGAACAGCTTGAATTCTTTCTCAATGGCAGAAAGATCTTGGAAGCGCTTACTGAGTTCTGTCATTTGATGTGATGACAGACACATATATACTCTTTTTCGCAGAAAGGTTGACCTCTGAAAAAAGCTGCTTTGATTTCAGACGTGGGGGAAGAGCAGCGGTGACGTTAGTAGTTGTGTCTCAAAGAGACAAAGCTTCACACAGAACAGGTTCATGTGTGCGTGAGGTTTGGTACCTGGGCTTTGCCTTGCAGGCTCTTGTTCAGTGTGAGATGATGATAAGATCAACTAGAGGCCAGGTCTGCCAACCATAGTGTGTCACTCAGCTCATGAAGAGGTCAAAACTGTTCCAAAGTTAACATGCTTTATGAGAGTCATGGCTTGAAGACTTCTGCATGCCAATATTAACTCATAGTCAGAGCGCCACCTACTGGGACACTATGGCGATTTGAACTAGAAATGAAAATGAAAATGAAATTGGCCGACTTCCGGTACGGTTTAGAGCATGGTCCCAAGATAGTTATTTGTAAGTTTAGATGTGGTACATACGCCTATGAAATGTTGTATATCTATGTTAAACGTACTGCGAGGGCTGCTTTGTTGAATTTTGTTGAATTTTCTCCTTAGAAGTTCATTGGTCCATTTCTTCTGAACACAATGAGTTATAAACAAGCTTTTGATACATTGTGATGTAATTGAACCTTTAATGATCCACAGAAAATTTTGTAAAAATAGAACCCAGCGTTTAGGAAGATTTGAGGGAAAAATATTTTTTCCCAAAATTCAAAATGGCGGAAATTCTAAGTAGGCGGAGCTTAATGCGGCGATGTACTTTTTTGTAGAGCAGACACAACCGGACATGTGTGGTAAATTTCAGGTCAATTGGTGATATGGGGCAAAAACTGTGGGCGTTCACAACTCACAGGTTGTCAAAAAAAAACACGTTTTTTAGGGGGCGCTATCTGACTTTCTGTTTGGTTTAGAGCATGGTCCCAAGAGGGTTATTTTTAAGTTTACATGTGTTACATATGGCTACAAGGTTTCATACATGTAGGTCAACCGTAGCGCTGGGGCTGCTTAATTGAATATTTGTAGGGGGCGCTATCGAGCCGAATTGCGATTTTGAAGCATTAAAATCATATCACGTAACTACATCTTTGCCTGTCAATGTGGGTGCCAAGTTTAGTTACGTCTCGAGCATGCTTAGTCCCTCAAAAGTACTTTCGTTGTTGACCGCGAAGGATGAGTCGCCATGGCAACAGCGTTTCACGAAACATCAAAAGCTTTGGGGGATGGCGTCATGAAAGTCTTATGTTTGTCTACGAGTAATTTGGTGTCGATCTAATCAACCTACTGAGAGAAGCTAGCCAAAGTATAGAACATTTTTCTTTCTGTTGCCATTAGGTGGCGCTATGACTCAAATAAAAAATTAGACATCACAGGTCTTCAGGCCTGGAGTCTCATCAAACATGTGAAACCTGGAAAGGATCTTTTTATGTGGAGTCGAGTTACATCGGTTTATTCGTGCACGGCGAAGGATCAAACTTCTGTGATGCTCTGCCGAGACGCCGTTCAACGGATCCTTACAATCTTCAAGGTGATGCATTATCAATGTCTTAAGTCACTTCCGACGCATTTGGAGAGGCATCCGAATAATCTGTGAGGAGCACGGTATACAAGTACAAAACATGTAACTTCCTGTTGCCTCTAGGTGGCGCTATGACTAGGATTCAAAATGATCACATGGATGTCTTCAGGGTCATGAGGTCATGACATATGCGAAATATGGAGCAGATTACATCATGTATGACCGAGTTAAAACAACTTCCATTTTCATGGAAAATGGTGTCTCTTTGGCGCTGCTCTGCGCTCACATAGTTCGATATTTTTTAAATCCTTTCATAACTTTTCCCTGCAAAGGTCTCAACATCATATTGCCCGAATGTGAAATCAATCGTGTTTAATCTCTAGGAGGAATTTGTCACAATACGACGCCTGAAATTAAGGAAAATGCCAAAATTGAGCTATTCACTGCAGCGCCCTCTGGTGTTTGAAAATTCTGAAATAATTTGGGTACGTTAAGGGACACGATGTTGACATATGCTACAACTTTTGTGAGGATAGGCAAAGTTTTTTGGAAGTTCTGTGTATTGACATATTGAGCCACGCCCCTAAGAGTTTAATTGGTTAATAACTTCTGAACGCAATGAGATATCAACAAGGTGGAATATATCGTTTGATCACATTGAGCCAATGATGATCCACAGAAAGTTTGGTGAGAAATGGACCCAGCGTTTAGGAGCAGTGGGCAAAAATATGTTTTTTACAAAATTCAAAATGGCGGAAAATCTAATTAGGCGCATTTTATTTTCACGGATGAGTTTTTTGTAGAGCAGTCCCACCCGGACATGTGTGCAAAATTTCGAGTCAATCGGCCAAAGTTTGCAAAAAGGGTGGGCTTTCACAACTAAAGGGGGCGCTAGCGAGCAATTTTCTCCGACTTTTGGCCGACACCTAAATCAGATTAAAATTTTCACCGAGTCGGATGGGTGTGCAAATTTTGAAGAATGTAGGTTTATCCCAAGCACCTCTTTTCCCTGCGTAAAGTGCTAGTATAATAATAATAAATATATATATATATATATATATATATATATATATATATATATATATATATATATATATATATATAATGTATATATATATATATACACACACATTATATATATATATATATACATATATATGTGTGTGTATATATGTATATATATATATATATATATATATATATATATATCCCTCTCTCTAAATTAAAGCTGCTCGCAGCTGTGACTGGGCCCTCGCCGCCGGCACGTCGGGGACGCCTGCGGGTCGCCGGCTCTTCCGGCCTCGAACATCCGCCTGGCAGGCGGACGTTCTCGGACGGACGAGCCGGCGACCCTTCGGCTTACCCCGACGTGCCGGCGGCGAGGGCCCAGTCACAGCTGCGAGCAGCTTTAATTTAGAGAGAGGGATATATATATATATATATATATATATATATATATATACATATATACACACACATATATATGTATATATATATATATATAATGTGTGTGTATATATATATATACATTATATATATATATATATATATATATATATATATATATATATATATATATATACACACACATGTATATCAGGGGTGTCCAAACGTTTTTCACTGAGGGCCACAAACAGAAAAAGATATGAAAGTCTGGGCTACTCAGGTGAGGTATATCGCAAAATGAATCAAATGTGGTCAATTATGCGCATATATATATATATATATATATATATATATATATATATATATATATATATATGTGTATGTATTTGGCCTTTTCCAAGCTCCAGTAGAAGTCGGCAGGGAGAGAAACTGAAGCTGTTTCTTTAGAGAATCATCACTGCATCTCCATCAGTTCAGACTCTCTTCACTTCTTCTGCATCATCAGGAAGGGAGTCGAGAACAGCTTGAATTCTTTCTCAATGGCAGAAAGATCTTGGAAGCGCTTACTGAGTTCTGTCATTTGATGTGATGACAGACACATATATACTCTTTTTCGCAGAAAGGTTGACCTCTGAAAAAAGCTGCTTTGATTTCAGACGTGGGGGAAGAGCAGCGGTGACGTTAGTAGTTGTGTCTCAAAGAGACAAAGCTTCACACAGAACAGGTTCATGTGTGCGTGAGGTTTGGTACCTGGGGTTTGGCTTGCAGGCTCTTGTTCAGTGTGAGATGATGATAAGATCAACTAGAGGCCAGGTCTGCCAACCATAGTGTGTCACTCAGCTCATGAAGAGGTCAAAACTGTTCCGAAGTTAACATGCTTTATGAGAGTCATGGCTTGAAGACTTCTGCATGCCAATATTAACTCATAGTCAGAGCGCCACCTACTGGAAAACTATGGCAATTTGAACTACAAATGAGCGAAGACAATCTAATTGGCCGACTTCCGGTACGGTTTAGAGCATGGTCCCAAGATAGTTATTTGTAAGTTTAGATGTGGTACATACGCCTATGAAATGTTGTATATCTATGTTGAACGTGGGGCTGCTTTGTTGAATTTAGTTGAATTTTCACCTTAGAAGTTCATTGGTCTTTTTGTTCTGAACACAATGAGATATAAACAAGCTTTTGATACATTGTGATGGAATTGAACCTTTAATGATCCACAGAGAAATTTGTAAAAATAGAACCAAGCGTTTAGGAAGATTTGAGGAAAAGATTGTTTTTCACAAAATTCAAAATGGCGGAAATTCTAAATTGGCGAAGCTTAATGCGCCCGGTTACTTATTTGTAGAGCAGACACAACCGGACATGTGTGCAAAATTTCAGGTCAATTGGTGATAGGGGGGGGAAACTGTGGGCTTTCACAACTCACAGGTTGTCAAAAAAAAAAAACGTTTTGTAGGGGGCGCTATCTGACTTCCTGTACGGTTTAGAGCATGGTCCCAAGAGCGTTATTTGTAAGTTTACATGTGTTACATATGGCTACCAGGTGTCATACATGTAGGTCAACCGTAGCGCTGGGGCTGCTTAATTGAATATTTGTAGGGGGCGCTATCGAGCCGAATTGCGATTTTGAAGCATTAAAATCATATCACGTAACTACATCTTTGCCTGTCAACGTGGGTGCCAAGTTTAGTTACGTCTCGAGCATGCTTAGTCCCTCAAAAGTACCTTCGTTGTTGACCGCGAAGGATGAGTCGCCACGGCAACAGCGTTTCACGAAACATCAAAAGCTTTGGGGGATGGCGTCATGAAAGTCTTATGTTTGTCTACGAGTAATTTGGTGTCGATCTAATCAACCTACTGAGAGAAGCTAGCCAAAGTATAGAACATTTTTCTTTCTGTTGCCATTAGGTGGCGCTATGACTAAAATTAAAAATTAGACATCACAGGTCTTCAGGCCTGGAGTCTCATCAAACATGTGAAACCTGGAAAGGATCTTTTTATGTGGAATCGAGTTACATCGGTTTATTCGTGCACGGCGAAGGATCAAACTTCCGCGATGCTCTGACGCGACGCCGTTCAACGGATCCTTACAATCTTCAAGGTGATGCATTATCAATGTCTTAAGTGTCTTCCGACGCATTTGGAGAGGCATCCGAATAATCTGTGAGGAGCACAGTATACAAGTACAAAACATGTAACTTCCTGTTGCCTCTAGGTGGCGCTATGACTAGGATTAAAAACGATCACATGGATGTCTTCAGGGTCAGGAGGTCATGACATATGCGAAATATGGAGCAGATTACATCATGTACGGCCGAGTTAAAACAACTTCCATTTTCATGGAAAATGGTGTTTTTCGGCGCTGCTTTGTGCTCATATAGTTCGATATTTTTTAAATCCCTTAATAACCTTTCCCTTCAAAGGTCTCAATATCATATTGCCCGAATATGAAATCAATCGTGTTTAATCTGTAGGAGAAATTCGTTAGAATACGACGCCTGAAATTAAGGAAAATGCAAAAAATGTGCAATTCACTGCAGCGCCCTCTAGTGTTTGAAAATTCTGAAATAATTTGGGTACGTTAAGGGACACGATGTTGACATATGCTACATCTTTTGTGAGGATAGGCAAAGTGATTTGGAAGTTATGTGTATTGACATATTGAGCCACGCCCCTAAGAGTTTAATTGGTTAATAACTTCTGAACGCAATGAGATATCAAAAAAATTGAATATATCGTTTGATCACATTGAGCCAATGATGATCCACAGAAAGTTTGTTGAGAAATGGACACAGCGTTTAGGAGCACTGGGCAAAAATGAGTTTTTTACAAAATTCAAAATGGCGGCAAATCTAAGTAGGCGGAGCTTAACGGCACGACAATATTTTTTGTAGAGGAGATGGAACCGCACATGTGTGTAAAATATCAAGTATATCGGTCATAGTTGGCAATTGGTATGGGCTGTCAAACATCAGGTCAACTCTAGGGGGCGCTGTCATGTTTTTTTTTCCGACACCCCAATAAGATTGAAATTTTCACCAAGTCGGATTAGTGTTACATTTTTGAAAAATGTAGCTTTAGACCAAGCACCTCTTTTCCCTGCACAACGGTGTAGAATAATAATAAATATATATATATATCCCTCTCTCTAAATTAAAGCTGCTCGCAGCTGTGACTGGGCCCTCGCCGCCGGCACGTCGGGGACGCCTGCGGGTCGCCGGCTCTTCCGGCCTCGAACATCCGCCTGGCAGGCGGACGTTCTCGGACGGACGAGCCGGCGACCCTTCGGCTTACCCCGACGTGCCGGCGGCGAGGGCCCAGTCACAGCTGCGAGCAGCTTTAATTTAGAGAGAGGGATATATATATATATATATATATATATATATATATATATATATACACACATATATATATATATATATACACACATATATATATATATATATATATATATATATATATACACACATATATATATATATATATATATATATATATATATATATATACACATACATATATATATATATATATATATATATACACATACATATATATATATATATATATATATATATACACATACATATATATATATATATATATATATACACATACATATATATATATATATATATACACATACATATATATATATATATATATACACATACATATATATATATATATATATACACATACATATATATATATATACACATACATATATATATATATATATACACATACATATATATATATATATATATATACACATACATATATATATATATATATATATACACATACATACATACATACATACATACATATACACACACACATACATACACACACACGGCGTTTGGTGGATTTCCTTTAGCCAGTTGGTGGTGCTCTGACAATCTGAACATGTCTTCATGTAAATGTCGTCAGGCCTGGACCGGCATCATGCAAGTTATGATTTACAGTCTATGATGCAAACACATACAAGGCTAACAGCAAAAGAGAGTAAATAATGAATAGAAAGAAATAGAAATGGGCTGATTGAAGCATGTGAGCGACAGTAGTTGACTACAGGCAGGTATTGTATTTAGATAGTGTCTTTATTTCAAAAGGGGCTATGTACAGTGCAAACAGAAATATCTCCATTTGATGATAGGCTGACAGGTTTTTTTTTGTTAAATTCCTTTTTAATACAGAAAAGAAGACGCCATTAATTATGATGAACGTATTTTGATCAGTTGCATTGTGTTTTGTAGTGTAACCTTTGCAGCCGTTCCTCCCAATGGTTCTCCTTGAGCTCGTTTGCCAGTCTTCCTGGACTGTTGGCGAGAGTCTGGTCCTGAAGCAGCTGGAGGACATGGATGTCACAAGCATACCTAAAAGTGCACATTTCATTGCATTTATGTATTTGTCTATCTAAAAACAGGGACAGTGTATAATAAACATACGGCACCAGATTTAACAGTATTATAATATGCAGCAGTATTTAAGCCATTACAAATGCATTGGAAAAAGTATTAATGTATGTATTTTCCTTTGTTACAGTGATTAGTTATGAGGCCGTTTCAAAATCGCTGTACTCACGGGTCAGGATCAGTCAGGACAACAGTTGCTGCGGCAGGTCCATGCTGCTCATTTCACCCGGCAACCAGAATGAAGCTGCAGCCACAGCAGCGGCTGGCTGAAGTCTTCCTCCAGGCTCACCCTGTTTGGAAGACAACAACAACAAATAAGACTGAAGTGTATGCATGAAGAAATGCGACAGAAAATATGATTATGATAAAGCCAGATCAATAAACGACAGCTGTATTGCTGTACTCACAGCAACTTCTGCAATGCTGTAGTTTATAACAGGGGGTATAAATAACATGTTGTCCATTATTGACACATGGTATTTACACATGTAATCATATCAATACATGTATATGTATACACATTATTCACATGTATACTGTGCAATTATATGTAGTCTATAATGAGTCTGTAGCAGTCGTTAAATATCAGTAATAACCTAAGATCCTATATCCTTTAACATATATCTGTATATATACATCTCATGTCGACATATGATATCAGTGACCACTACTACTGCTGCTGGTCAGACGTCTTAAACAGGGCGTTGCTAACACTTACTGATTCCCTGTTTCTAGAACAAAGTCACTAAACTGTCATGTGAATGGTTGTCAACACTTGGACGTCTGCGTGTTTCACTCGGTGCATTACAGCAGTGTTTACAGGCGGCAGGTTCCGGACCTTAATGTTGCAGGTTACGTTATTACACGTGACGTTAGCGCTCGTGATGTTGCTCGCGTTAGCTCGCGTTAGTTAGCGTTAGCTCGCTATGCGAATGTATAGATGACAACAAATGACTTTATGGAAATAGACAGTTGATTACTATTGGAGAAGGGAATACAAACGTGCAATGTAAGGGACGAGTTGTCGTGCTGTCGCGACCACTGATTGCTACAGCGTGTGTCCAATACATGTTATTACATGTAGGCAAGCTATTGCTAGCATTGCTTGTAGCATTGCATTGATTGTCACATAACGTTACACGGGTGCATTTGCCGTGTAACGGAACACCGGACGAGACACACATAGATATACCGTTTACGGCTGTAGAATGATAGCATACACACATACATATAATGATAGGATAACTTACGTTTGCCAGGCTGTGTACGTCGTCAACACGTCCAATGTCATGATCTCGTATGGCGTGATCTCGCTCCATGGCTGCACGAGACTTGGAGGACGTGAACGGACAAATCCAATGTTGCGCTGCAGCGTCACACAGCAGCGTCACACAATGCGCCGTTTCTGGCGGCTGATTTGAAACGATTCAACAGCAGTATTATGTCATGTATTGATGTAATAATGTGTTTTGGATTAAATAATTTACTGGATTAGAATGGATTTGGACAGGCGGAAGACGCCGGCGGAAGTGGAGCCGCTGAAGCGCTCCCATTGGTGGAGCGAAGCACGCCCACATTATACTCAGATAAGTAGCGAGGTATTTCAGCGCTCATGCCCCTTGTTTAACTATCCAGTTGGAATCAGTTAGATTTGCTCACATACTTGAAGACCCGAAAGGATTCTACGAAGTTTGTGTTTTGGGAAGTGACTTTTTTTCTCTACGAAGGTGAGTTATCGGAGTTGCAATGCGGAAGTTGGTAGTAATGTGTGTAGTGTAACTTGTGTAACGTATCCATGTTCCCCCCGCCACGCGTTTCCGTTGGTTTTGTTTACATCACGTGTTTAAAGTAAATCTCATGTACAAGACTTATGAGATGCGATCGGTGTACTCGTGTATATCACGTTTACTGGCGTGCATTTATACCACGTGGGTTTAACGAGTACGTAGTAAATCTCACTTATGATATGTGATCGGTTGTGTCGTGTAAGCTATAGCACGTTAGCATGTGTCCCGGAAGTCGTGTCTTTTATTGTGAAAGGAGAACGGAAGAAGCAGACGAGAAGATATGTTTGAGTTATAGTCTAATGACCTCGTAACGTCTATTCCTAACCACGTGTCCTTAACCTCTGTGTAAAACACGGGGTTAAGGAAAGATGGGAAGGAGAATTAATGAGGAGTTAGGAGAAGACAACCGCGGTGAATCCGACTCCATTTTCATTGACCACGTGGATAAAATGCGACGGCAGGCGCATTTTCGTGACGTCATTCTGCAGCGTTGAAACTACAAAGTTTAGGAGATGAACTACAAAACTGATTCGTAGTGTGATGTAGACCCGGTTGATAGTTGTACGTTATAATCAATATAAACAACCTGGTTCATAGTATTCCTTTCTTTGCAGATTATAATCTGAGCCTAAGAATATGCAGACAACAGTGAATGAAACACAGCTCAGTGTGACTAAGTGTTGACCTGATAGTGTTTCCTTGTAATGTGACAAAATAGTAGATAGAAAAGATGGTACATAAAAAGACTGAAGAGGTGGTCCAGTTTATAAGAAGCAAAGGTTCTGTAGCGGAACAAACAAAACAAAAAGAGGGCTGATCGCAGTACAACACCAGAGACAGAATGTCAATACATCAGTGAGATTACTTTACAGCAGTTGGATCACTATTAGGCGGGTTTCAGCAACAGCAGTGTAACGTTTGTAGTTTGTCAGCGGGGGTAACAGATGAGTGAAAGTATGTTCAAGGTATAGCAACGGTTATAAAAAAAAAGAGCAGTATTGACATTGTGAAATCATCTTTCATGGAATACTGTTGACGGTGTCTTGTAATGAGTAATAATCAGTGAGGTAATGTCTTTTCAGATGCCCCGTGGACGTGGTTGCCGTCGTGCTATGGCTGTGAAGAAGAGGCTGCTTGGCTTCAAGCCTGAGCCAATGACTCCTCAACCTCCTCGTCCTGTGTCTTTGGGTATGTAGCCAGCTGCTTTCCTTATTTGCTGTCCTATGTGCAAGTTGTTGTTTAGCATGACTGTGGAATGTCTCCAAGATGTCTGTGAAAAAGGATTATGTTGTATTATGTGTAATAATGTTAATGTTATTGTCTATGTGTATTCATAATAGCGCTTGGAACAGGACGTCGTCATCGAGTGATTTCATGGCCAATTTCCAGCTTTACTCGGAAGCAACACAAGTTGGTCATTCCTGATGAGTCTCCAAACAAGAAGGTATATTAGCTTTGACAAAGTATCATGAAAGTAGTGGGTTGCTAGGAGTATTTGTTTGCCAAGACTAAGAATTCCCTTTTGTGTTAGTTTGTTCTGCTTGTAGGAGACTCCCACCTGCGAAGCTTTGCCCACGGCTTTGCGGAGGTGCCAGCAGACCTCTCCGTTGGTGTCCTGTCGACTCCTGGGGCCTGTGCCAAGCTGTTGCGGATCGAGGTGCTGAATGCTGTCGTGCCGCGTGATCCAGATGTTGTGGTCCTTCTGGCGCCAAGCAACAATCTGACTGCAACAACAGTGACCCAGGCTGGAAAGGAGTGTGGAAAGCTCCTTCAGACTCTTCGCGAGCGATGGCAAGAGGTACTACATTTTATGTTCTATACATAATGTAGGGGTGTATGTTTGTAGCTTGGGTTTGCCATGTGGAGAAAACAGCGTACTGAACATTTGTTGTTTATCTATAGGTGGTGGTGGTGGATTTTCCTCCAAGACGAAATGAGGAAATGGATCTTCAGGACCACTTGCGACAGGAGTTCCGTCGTGTGGCTGCGTGTGAAGGTATGTTGAAAGAGATGTGATGTATGACGAGTTGCATGTGTACCAGTTATATTCCTATGATGTTTCCATAATGTAAGTTATGTTTATTGAAGTAGCACATGTTTATATATACATAGCTATGTTGTAATATAGATATACATGTCTTATAGTAGAGTCTTTATAAAAATAGCATCATTGCTGTGTGTCCAAGACTGTTGCCAAGCATTGTAGTAATTCATGCTGTTTCCTTGTTGTTTTCAGGCGTCCGGTACTGCTGTGTTGCTGACCGGTTTCCATTGCACAACCGTGTGTTGTGGTGCAGAGATGGCGTGAGTAAAATATGCAGATGTTATGTGCAAAAGTGTGATGAACACATGCTAGTAGATCCTAGCAAGCAATGAATGGCAGATTAATATATGTATTCTAGTAGTCTATGTGTAAAGTAATGTCTCTATTATTGAATTGCAGGTCCATTTGAGTGACACAGAAGGGATGCCCATCTTGGCAGACGCAATCTGGTCTGCTGCTCATGACCACCTGCAGAGGAAGGCGGCTGCTAGTCCCCCAAAGGCAGATGTTGCTCCCAAGGCATCACCTCCTGCTCGCAACTGTTCAGTTGGACATGGCAACAAGGTAAAAGATTGCTCATTCTGTAGCTGATAGTTCAAAGACGTATTGAGTCTCATGTAACGGTCAAAGGAGAACCAGTAGTTTAATCTAAGAAATGCTATTGTCATTACAGAGGCGCCATTCTGGGGAACCAGAGCAGTCGTGTGCACCCAAGAGGAGGGTTGTGCATAAGCTGGTAAGTCATGCTTCATATATTGACTGTAAAAACGATATATTAGAGGACAGTTTGTATGGATGGGTTTTGTGTTGCATGGTGTCAATGACATTCTTTCTGCTGTATATGTACAGGTTACCAGGGAATGTTCCGTTCAGCTGAGGTTCAGCACGGAGATCTTGGCTGCACTGGAAGCATCACAGTACCCATCACAGCTTCCCAGTCCAACAGAGAGCCCTGCAGTTGGTAACAGAAAGGTAACGTGCACGTACCTTTTCTGTCTGTCGGTCTTTGTGAGTGTTTTGTTATAACGTTGCAAGTTGTGCTTACACAGTCATTTTGTGGATTTCACTTTAGAAGCGTCGCCTGGAACTCCAACCGAAGGCAGTTTTAGAGGTGCATCACACAGAGGAGCAGGTGTGTGTCGTTTTGTTAAGTCTTTGATGTGAGACTATATATAGTGTGTGATGACATCCTTGTAAGTTAATGAATAAGTACATGTTTGTAAATGTTCTTTGTTTCTGTTTCCATAGTTGCCAACCCCCCAGGCAATGGAAGTGTCGCCGACGTCTCCTGACAGGGCTCTGTTAGTGGATGTGAATGCTGAGGTTGGTGTACTTTAATATTTGTAAATAGCTTAAAAGACAATGCAAACAGTAAAATCTGTTAGCAAGTGTTGTGTGTGTCTGTCAGTCGTTATCAAGTATATCGTATTACATCATTGTGAAGTAATACCTGTTATTAAATGTTAGTTGTTACTTTGTTTGATAGGAGGGGGCAATGGCCCAGCCTGTGGAAGTCGGTCCCAGGCCACCTGTTCCTGCCAGGCCTCTGCCAGTGGATGTGAATGCAGAGGTTTGTGTACTTACGTATTTGTAAATGAGTTAACAGGATCTGTTATGAGTAAAATGTGTTTGCAAGTGCTGTGTGTGTGTGTGTGTGTGTGTATATGTGTGTATATATATATATATATGTGTATATATATATATATATATATATATATATATATAGTGTAGGAGTTTGCTTATATCAGTGGCAATGACAGAAGAAAGACATGTTTGTTAATGTTCTTTTTCACTGTCTTGTTAGGTGCCAATCCCCCAGACTGTGGAAGGTTCTCCAACATCTCCTGCCAGGGCTCTGCCAGTTGATGTGAGAGAGAATATCCGTCCTACGGGCTGCACCTCAAGCTCCAGCAAAGGTCAGAGCGATAACCACTCAAATGCGTGCATCTGTTCAGAGAACAGGCAACCAGCGGTTGTTGCTGGTACTGCTTTAAGAAAAGCAGCAGCACATTCTGGCAAAGGTCTTGCGTGTAGTGTTGTTGCTGCAATCAAACATGTGATGACTCCTGTATGCACATGGGTGGGAGCAGATGTTGATAGCATACATGCAGAAGGCCGGAAAATGGCGTGGAATGTAACAGCAGAGGAATTGGGTGCGTTTCTGAAGCAGAATGCTGTGTTTGGCATGAACTGGGCAGTAGATTTGGGAATGCCAGAGAGCTACAACTGGCAGGGGTTGAGCGATGAGACTGCGTTGAGTGATCAATTGAAGGCACTGCTTGATAGAGATGGAATGGTTCTATTGAGCCTTAACCAGGCAGTGAGTGTTGTTGTTCAACATGGCGAGTACTATGTGCTGGTGGACGGTGGTGTGCGTAATGCAGATGGGCTGTCATCCGAATTTGGCTCTGGTGTGGCTGTCTTTAACACATCCATGTTGGATCTGATGTATCACATTCGACTTCTGAAGAGCTCTGTAAACGCAGGCCACTGTGGTATTCGCAGCATTTCAGTGAAAGCAAGACCAGCTGAAACTGACACGGCGTGTGCTACAGGGTTTACAGACAGTGGCGTCAGTGATGAGAAACTTTCAGTCAGCTGTGATGGTGGCAACATGAGTGTTGCACCTGATGTTGAGGGAGGCAGTTCTGTCAGGCAAACATGGCATGGTAAAAGTGTAAGGGGCTCCTTTCACCAGGGGGATGACAGGTTTAAAGTTGGAGGAGTTCAGTGCATGGCCATAGCGCTGGTAGGTTTAGCTAAACATAGTAGCAAGAGTGTTTTGTCATGGCGGCCAAAAGATCTGGACAGAGTGTTGGAAGTAGGTGACGAGTTGTACACAAGCCTGTACGACAGTTTGAGAGCAAAGGCTCGCCTAACTAACAAACCCCTAACCTCTAATTGGCTGTGTGTTCCTGAGTTGCCCAGGGAGGGAGTTATTGACGGACATGATTATACATTCCGTTATGATGACAACTTTGCGGCAGGAGTTGTAGATGTGGCTGACGGTGAGAATATCGATAATGGTGTCCACACCACTCTTCCTCGTGCACTGGAGAAAACATTCTCAGGATACAGCACATGTCTGCTGACGCTGTGTGGCTATACATGTGCAATCATTCATGAAACTGGACAGTATGCAGTGATTGACTCACATGCACGCAGCGCTAGTGGCATGGTTGATGGAGAAGGAACGAGTGTTGTTGTGTACTATTCTTCACTCGATGGTGTATGCCAGCACATTCGCAATTTGTCTCGAGGGTTTGGCAATCGAGCAAAGTCTTTTGAGTTAAGTGGTGTTTGTGTCACTGAGACTCCTGCGAGTCCAACCTCCGCACCACAAAAGCGTTCTGTCAAAGCTTCAGCAACACATGAGCTTGGCCTGGGTTCTTCACAACTTCTTCCCCCGCTTGCAAAGTCAACAGTCACGTGTACTATTCCTATAACATTTGGAAGTCTGGGTTTTGATGTTGACATACCACACATACCACACAGCATTACCAGAAGTGTGACGCGTTCACGAGTGACACAGAGTTGTACAAAGTCTGATCAGAATGAGAGTGATTTGGGGTCCGCCGAAAATGTACCAAACATTAATGTTAAAACATCAGAAGACAATTCAGAAGTTGAATTTGTCCGTGAAGTTGTACATGAGGACTTTGACTTTACACCAATTTCAGATTGTGTGTCACAAGCTCTGTGCAATGCTTTAAAAATCAAGTGTACAAAAACACCCAATGTGGATCTTGCATGTTTTGGTCCATTAGGAGTGCCATGTAAAAATGAGCGTGTAGTTGCTGATGGTAATTGTTTCTTTCGAGCTATCTCTCAAGCTGTAAGCGGAAGGCAAAAACATCATATGATAGTTCGCCGAGCTATAGTTAGACAGTTAGAAAGGAATGTTAACCTCTATGTCACTTTTTTAAGGTCTGGGAATTCAGTATCACAGTACATCAAAGCGTCTAGAATGCATAAGGCTAAGAGTTGGGCTACAGAAGTTGAAATACACGCAGCAGCTGATGTATTAGGAGTCAACATATTGACATTCCTTGCTGGAAAATGGCTAAAATATAGTTGCAACAACACATTGTCTGAACACAACATATACTTGGAAAATCGTGCTGGTAATCATTTCGAAAATGTCATTTGCGTTCGTTTACCTAGATTGCAAAGTTGTTATGGCATATGCAAACCCAACACTTCATTGTCCCAAACTAGATCACAAATGGAAAATACAACCCAGTGTCAAAGTACATTAGAAACCATGCAAAATGACACCTCCTGCACAGCAGCCATGGAATCTGATTCTGATGACGCTGGTGTACATCCATTTGATGATGACCTGTATGTGAACGCATGCACTCTAATTACATCGTCTGACACTAAGTATATGCTTAGGAGCAAGAGTAAAGATGCGTGTCATGATTTAAGTGGGGACAACGTAAAAGAAAAGAGTGTTGGGGTTAGGTTGCTTTCAAAGTATGTCAAAAACAAAAGAGCGATGGCAAACAAGATGCGGTATGATAAAAAAGATGATATATATACTGAAAAGGCTAAAAAAAAGAGTATCGTCAAATACCAACTGAATGTGTTTCATAGAGAATCGGCCAAACTGGCGAGTAGAAGTAAATATCAACAGAATGTTTTCCATAAAGAACGCGCCAAACAGGCGAGTATAACTAAATATCAGCTGAATACTTTGCATAAAGAATCTGTCAAGCAGGCGAGTATAACTAAATATCAACTGGATGTAGTACATCAGCAGAAAGTCATTGTTCACAGTAAATTGAAATACAAACACGATCATGCGCACCGTCAGAATTGGAAAACAAGAAGTATCGATAAGTACCATGAAAATCCCCAACACAGACAACGTGTTAGAACGGCTATAAGCATAAAAAGGCAAACAAACAAAACAAGCACTATGAATTTCAACTTTGTTATGGAGCAGTTTTTGGCCAAAGTCGAAAATGGTCCAGATTTTGTCTGTTGTGTTTGCCATAGATTATTGTTTGAATATCAGGTTGTGCATTGTAAAAGAGATCATTATAAAAATAATAAGCCAACATTGGTTAATGCAGATAAATGCATAAACTCGGATTATGTAACAAAATGTAATGATGCTTGTGCATCACCTTGCCAAAGTTTGGAGACAGCTGGTGGTCACCTGTGGATATGCTTAACTTGTCATTCTAAACTTAAAAAAGGTGAAATCCCAGCTCAATGTACAGTTAACAATTTGACAATAGATCCCATTCCAACAGAATTAGGTTGTCTAAACAATTTAGAACAACATCTAATAGCACTTCATATTCCATTTATGAAAATGTTAGCATTGCCCAAAGGTGGACAAAATGGTGTACATGGGCCAGTAACATGTGTTCCAGCCAACATCGCGCAAACCACTAAATTGCTTCCTCAAACAGATAGTGATGGATCTCTTTTGCGTGTAAAACTCAAGCGTAAGCTAACATATAAAGGGTATTATGAGTACAAATTTGTTGATCCCATGCATGTAAGACAAGCCTTACATGTTTTGACACAAAGTAACCGTCATTATAGCGATGTACTATTTAATGAAGAGTGGGTGAATGAATTTTCCAGACAACAAAATAGTGACATGGAGGACAAAGAGAGTGATGTAAATATAGAAACTGGACCAATAATCGCCGAGGCAAATGATGATGAGCTCCTGCATGATAGACAACAGCACTGTATGTTTCAGGACACCTGTCTTATGCCAGTGGACATTGGGCAAGAAATGCTAGATCAGCATTTTGATAATGTATTGAATATAGCTCCAGCTGAAGGCAATAATCCAGTGAGATTACTTACAGATCTCTCAAATGAAGCAAAATGTTTCCCAGTGTTGTTTCCACAAGGACGCAATACATATCATGCAAGTAGGGAAACACGCTTGACATTGTCTAAGTATATAAATGCAAGAATATTACATGCGGATGGTAGGTTCGCTCAGAACGTAGAGTACATCTTTTATGCCCAGTACATATCAGAAATTCAACAGGTTTTATCAAGTGTATCCATAGCTTTACGTAAGGGGCGAGGAAGTTGTGACGGGAAAAACATCTTGGCAGATGAGGAGTCTTTGAAAGCACTATTGCGGTTTGATGATGGCTATCGATTTCTTAAACCAATTCGTGGTACTCCAGCATTTTGGCAGGGAGCTCAGAAAGATTTGGTGGCATGTGTTCGACAACTAGGTATCCCAACTTGGTTTTGTTCATTTTCATCCGCAGATATGCGCTGGTCAAATCTCCTCGGTAGTATATTGAAACAACAGGGCAGAACACAAACTATAGCAGATCTGCAATGGGCAGACAAGTGTGAGCTCTTGCGTTGTAATCCTGTTACTGCAGCGCGGATGTTTGATTATCGCTGGCATATCTTTTTGAAGGCAGTACTTATGTCCCCATCGAATCCAATTGGACATATAAAAGATTATTTTTATCGTGTAGAATTTCAGCAACGTGGTTCACCTCATGTACATTGTTTGTTCTGGATTGAGAATGCACCTCAAATCGACAAAAACACCGACGACGAGGTGATTGAGTTTGTTGACAAGTATGTCACATGTGAGTTACCATCACATGATGCGCCATTGTTAGATACTGTAACATCTGTGCAGCGGCATTCCAAAAGGCATTCCAAAACCTGTAGGAAAAAGAATACTGTTTGTCGATTCAATTTTCCAAGGCCACCATCTAACCGCACATTCATAAGTCGTAGTACACCTGAACAGAATGGCCCCAAAACATGCAAGTGTGATGCAAGTGTTGACAATAATATGAGACTATGTGAGTGTGTCATTAAAGATGGAGAAAGCAAAAAACAGAAAATGTTTGCCAACAAAGACTTGATGGCCAAAGTAAAGACTGCTCTTTCAGATGACACAGTGAAATATGATTCTGTGAATCAATTGTTTGACAGTGTCGGTTTGAATCAGGATACTTTTGAAGAAGCTTACAAATGCATGGGAAAAAATACACATGTTGTCCTGAAGAGACAGGTGGATGAGGTATGGGTCAATCAATATAATAGTTCCATCTTAAAATGTTGGAATGCAAATTTGGACATACAATATGTTGTTGATGCATACGCATGCATAGTGTATATTATTTCATACATTTCTAAAGCAGAACGTGAAATTGGACTATTGTTGGGCAATGCACAAAAAGAAGCCTCCACACAAGGGAATGTTGATGCTAAAGAAGCAATGCAGAAATTAGGCAGTGTGTACTTGCACAACAGAGATGTCTGTGCGCAGGAGGCAGTCTATAGAGTTATTAATTTGCATCTTAAAGAATGTTCTAGGAAAGTAGTATTTGTCCCAACAGGAGATAATATAGTCAAAATGAGTTTGCCATTAAGTGTTATAAAGGAGAAAGCTAAATACAAAGAGCTAACGTCAGAAGATATGTGGATGACTGGCACAATTGAGAGGTATAAAAAGCGGCCAAAAGATGACACCTTTAATAACATGTGTCTAGCAACATTTGCATCAGACTACAGAGTTTTGACCAAAAATGAAACAACCAAAAACAAAATTGGTCTAATCAACAATTTGGGGTACGTAAGCAAAAGAACACGAACACAACCTGCAGTCATACGCTATGCACGTTTTTCTGAAACAAAGTGTCCAGAAAACTTTTATCAGAGTATTCTTCAGTTATTTTTACCATACCGAGTAGATGTCCAGTTAAAACCAAGAACCTTTGAAACATTTGAACAGTTCTATATGGCTGGTATAATCCAATACACTGATGGCTCCAGTCTTTCCGTCAAAACAGTTGTTGACAGGAATAGGTGTGTCTTTGAAATAGATGCTGATGTGTTAGATAGTGTCCAAAGCACTATTGACGCTCAAGGTGCCATAGAGGATGCCTGGTGTGAAATGTGCCCTGTACAAGAACTTGAGCGCTTAGAATGCAAAGACGAAATTAGAAACCAGGAACAGATAGAGGAAGGAGACCCAGAACATATTCCAGATCTATCAGTTAGTAAACAACAACATGCACATCTTGAAAAAAATAACTCCATACTGTCTAGAGATGACGGGTTAGCACTGATTCGATCATTGAATGAATTACAAATGGCAACATTTAATAAGATAAGGAACTGGTGTTTGGACAAAGTCAATGGAGCGAATCCAAAACCACTTTACACTTTCATTACAGGTGGTGCAGGAACTGGCAAAAGCCATTTAATTAAGGCTATCCAATATGAAGCAATGCGTTTACTGGCACCAACTTGTCAGAATCCTGATGACACTTGTATAGTATTAACGGCTCCAACTGGGATTGCTGCGTACAATTTACATGCAGCAACCATTCACAATACATTTAGTATAGGAACAAGCATTCAGCTGCCATACACACCTTTAGGGGAGGAGAAACTCAACACATTACGTGCCAGATTTAGTTCTCTGCAGATTGTAATTGTCGATGAGATTTCCATGGTAGACAATAAGTTGCTCACATATGTTCATGGTCGACTGCGTCAAATCAAACAAACTGGAGACTTCTCCCCATTTGGGAAAGTGAGTGTAATAGCCGTTGGTGATTTCTTCCAATTGCCTCCAGTGAAAGGGAAATCACTTTGTATTGATATTACAGCTGATCATTTATGGTCCAACCTTTTTCACATTGTGGAGTTAAAAACAATTGTCAGGCAAAAAGAGGCAACTTTTGCTGAGCTATTGAATCGCTTAAGAGTACGAGCAAAAGACAGCCCAATGTTGCCAAATGACATTCAAATCTTGAAACTATGTGAAACAGGTGAGGATAGCCCATATTTGCACATTTTTCCTACAAATGCCCAAGTAAATGAGCACAATGTGAAACGGCTATTACAATTTTGTCCCGAATATATTGTAATAAATGCCCAGGATTATGAAAATAATCCCAAAACAGGTAAGCGAGAGTTGAAAAGAAAGCATCATGCTAAAGTCTTTCAAACATGTTTAACTGAAAAATTGCTTTTGGGGAAAAATGCGCGAGTAATGCTCACAAAAAATGTTGATGTTATGGATGGTCTTGTTAATGGCGTATGTGGCACCGTAACAGAGATAATAACTTCAATCAATAACATTTTTCCTCAAATGATCTATGTTGAATTTGATGATAAACTTGTTGGCACACTGCGCAGAAAACAAAGTGCACCACTCTCTCCACAATCCATAACTTCCACAGGTATCAAACCTGAAGAAGATCATGTCACCACTAATGGAGGTTTGCGCCGGCAATTTCCCCTGAAACTGGCTTGGGCTTGTACAGTACACAAGGTACAGGGTACCACCGTTGATAACGCTGTGGTTTCCCTCAAGAAAATCTTTGCCCCTGGACAAGCTTATGTAGCATTGAGCCGTGTAAGAACTCTTTCTGGGCTAGTGATTCAAGATTTTGAAGACAAAGCGATTTATTGCAAGGAAAACATTCACCAAGCAATTCAGCGCATGGAACCATTTTTATCTGAAGATATGACACGGCACACATTCCCCTCTCATGCTTTTAATGTGTTTCTAATGAACGTGCAAAGCCTGCCTCGGCATATAGCAGACTTAACAGTATTTACACAACGTTTGCCCGTTCACTGTATTGCTGTAACAGAAACATGGCTACTTGCTTCTTCCTCTCCACAAGCAATCAACATTGATGGTTTTAGTTTTCATAGTTCTCCTCGAAGTACATCCTATACTAGCGACGATCCGTCATTGATTGCCTTGCAAAACCAGCAGCATGGTGGTGTTGCCATTTACAATGCCAACAACTTGACATACAGCATTATTACTCCACCAAATGTCAATTTAGAATGTCTGCTGTACAACTGTGTCACCTACAACATATTGATAGCAGTCATCTATCGGCCACCATCATATCCCATAGCATTGTTTAAAGCACATTTAAACAAACTGCTTGAAATCTTGGATCCAATAAGTGATACAATTGCTGTCATGGGCGATTTTAATGACAACATTTTGACAGACTCAACAATTTGTCGGTTTATGACAAATAAAGGGTACAAGCAAGATGTCTCTCAACCCACTACTGCAAAAGGCACATTAATTGACCATGTGTACATTAAATCAACACAGTATGCCACACAAACCATCGTACTGCCAGCATATTTCAGTGATCATGATGCAATTGTATGTTCGTTTTCACATAAAACGGCTCACTAAGAAAAGTAACGCGTATATCTAACCTTAAACGGTTAAAATATGAACAATTCTAAAATATAATAAATAATATTTATTAATGTTATGTAATAACTTTTGTGTAGTGCTTTAAACAAGCACAAACAACTGGTTTGTTTTCCTGCATTTCAACAGCATTTGTATCAAAGATATGTTCTCCAACATTTAAGCCAAATATAGAACTTTGTTTGTACAGAATTTCTCATTAAACATGTATTCACTAGCTGATAAAAACAACATTCCAACTTAAACGTTGATGACATATTACACACTGCACAGTATTGGAAACATAATATTAACATATGTATTATGCTCGAATATAGCAATTAAGTTCAAATGCACACACTTATGAGCACTTTAAATCAATAATATCAAATATTTGTCACACATATGCTGTTGTTAATGCAGGTTTTGCTTGACTTCCCGTCTCAACCAAAAAGGCAAAAGGCACTGGTAAGTGGTACTCCCAGTTTACTGGGATGGGGTTCAACTCCCTGCAGTGCCCTGCTGATTGTAGTTGGACTTGAATGCAAGTTAACAAAGCAGTCATGTAATTTGCTTTGACTTGAAAACTATAATTTAGAGTTTAAAGGATGGGAGCCAGAGCCTTCAGTTATCAAGCTCATCTTCTGTGGAACCGCAGCGTTCTTCACGTTACGTAGTTGTGACTCAAAGAGATGAAGCTTAGTTGAATTTAGTTGAATTTTCTCCTTAGAAGTGCATTGGTCCTTTTCTTCTGAACACAATGAGATATAAACAAGCTTTTGATACATTGTGATGGAATTGAGCCTGTATTGATCCACAGAGAATCTTGTAAAAATCGAAGCCAGCATTTAGGAAGATTTGAGGAAAAGATTGTTTTTCACAAAATCCAAAATGGCGGAAATTATAAGTAGGCGGAGCTTAATGCGGCGATGTACTTTTTTGTAGAGCAGACACAACCGGACATGTGTGCTAAATTTCAGGTCAATTGGTGATAGGGGGGAAAACTGTGGGCTTTCACAACTCACAGGTTGTCAAAAAAAAAAAAAACGTTTTTTAGGGGGCGCTATCTGACTTCCTGTACGGTTTAGAGCATGGTCCCAAGAGCGTTATTTGTAAGTTTACATGTGTTACATATGGCTACCAGGTGTCATACATGTAGGTCAACCGTAGCGCTGGGGCTGCTTAATTGAATATTTGTAGGGGGCGCTATCGAGCCGAATTGCGATTTTGAAGCATTCAAATCATATCCCGTAACTACATCTTTGCCTGTCAATGTGGGTGCCAAGTTTAGTTACGTCTCGAGCATGCTTAGTCCCTCAAAAGTACCTTCGTTGTTGACCGCGAAGGATGGGGCGCCACGGCAACAGCGTTTCACGAAACATCAAAAGCTTTGGGGGATGGCGTCATGAAAGTCTTATGTTTGTCTACGAGTAATTTGGTGTCGATCTAATCAACCTACTGAGAGAAACTAGCCAAAGTATAGAACATTTTTCTTTCTGTTGCCATTAGGTGGCGCTATGACTAAAATTAAAAATTAGACATCACAGGTCTTCAGGCCTGGAGTCTCATCAAACATGTGAACCCTGGAAAGGATCTTTTTATGTGGAGTCGAGTTACATCGGTTTATTCGTGCACGGCGAAGGATCAAACTTCCGCGATGCTCAGACGCGACGCCGTTCAACGGATCCTTACAATCTTCAAGGTGATGCATCATCAATGTCTTAAGTCTCTTCCGACGCATTTGGAGAGGCATCCGAATAATCTGTGAGGAGCACGGTATACAAGTAGAAAACATGTAACTTCCTGTTGCCTCTAGGTGGCGCTATGACTAGGATTCAAAATGATCACATGGATGTCTTCAGGGTCAGGAGGTCATGACATATGCGAAATATGGAGCAGATTACATCATGTATGGCCGAGTTAAAACAACTTCCATTTTCATGGAAAATGGTGTCTCTTTGGCGCTGCTCTGCGCTCACATAGTTCGATATTTTTTAAATCCTTTCATAAGTTTTCCCTGCAAAGGTCTCAACATCATATTGCCCGAATGTGAAATCAATCGTGTTTAATCTCTAGGAGGAATTTCTCACAATACGACGCCTGAAATTAAGGAAAATGCCAAAATTGAGCTATTCACTGTAGCGCCCTCTAGTGTTTGAAAATTCTGAAATAATTTGGGTACGTTAAGGGACACGATGTTGACATATGCTACAACTTTTGTGAGGATAGGCAAAGTGATTTGGAAGTTATGTGTATTGACATATTGGGCCACGCCCCTAAGAGTTTAATTGGTTAATAACTTCTGAACGCAATGAGATATCAACAAAGTGGAACATATCGTTTGATCACATTGAGCCAATGATGATCCACAGAAAGTTTGGA
>JBAMJR010000260.1:845000-1030000 GCA_038501785.1 Myoxocephalus aenaeus
TGCTTAGTCCCTCAAAAGTACCTTCGTTGTTGACCGCGAAGGATGGGGCGCCACGGCAACAGCGTTTCACGAAACATCAAAAGCTTTGGGGGATGGCGTCATGAAAGTCTTATGTTTGTCTACGAGTAATTTGGTGTCGATCTAATCAACCTACTGAGAGAAGCTAGCCAAAGTATAGAACATTTTTCTTTCTGTTGCCATTAGGTGGCGCTATGACTCTAATTAAAAATTAGACATCACAGGTCTTCAGGCCTGGAGTCTCATCAAACATGTGAAACCTGGAAAGGATCTTATCATGTGGAGTCGAGTTACATCGGGTTATTCGTTCACGGCGAAGGATCAAACTTCTGCGATGGTCCCACGCGACGCCGTTCAACGGATCCTTACAATCTTCAAGGTGATGCATTATCAATGTCTTAAGTCTCTTCCGACACATTTGGAGAGGCATCCGAATAATCTGTGAGGAGCACGGTATACAAGTACAAAACATGTAACTCCCTGTTGCCTCTAGGTGGCGCTATGACTAGGATTCAAAATGATCACATGGATGTCTTCAGGGTCAGGAGGTCATGACATATGCGAAATTTGGAGCAGATTACATCATGTATGGCCGAGTTAAAACAACTTCCATTTTCATGGAAAATGGTGTCTCTTTGGCGCTGCTCTGCGCTCACATAGTTCGATATTTTTGAAATCCTTTCATAACTTTTCCCTGCAAAGGTCTCAACATCATATTGCCCGAATGTGAAATCAATCGTATTTAATCTCTAGGAGGAATTCATCTGGATACAACGCCTGGAAACAAGGAAAATGGCAACATTTTGCAATTCACTGTAGCGCCCTCTAGTGTTTGAAAATTCTGAAATAATTTGGGTACGTTAAGGGACACGATGTTGACATATGCTACAACTTTTGTGAGGATAGGCAAAGTGATTTGGAAGTTATGTGTATTGACATATTGAGCCACGCCCCTAAGAGTTTAATTGGTTAATAACTTCTGAACGCAATGAGATATCAACAAAGTGGAAGCTAGCGTTTGATGACATTGAGCCAATGATGATCCACAGAAAGTTTCGTGAGAAATGGACCTAGCGTTTAGGAGCAGTGAGCAAAAATGAGTTTTTCACAAAATTCAAAATGGCGGAAAATCTAATTAGGCGCATTTGATATTCACGGATGAGTGTTTTGTAGAGCATTCCCACCCGGACATGTGTGCAAAATTTCAAGTCAATCGGCAAAAGTTTGCAAAAAGCGTGGGCGTTCAACCTAAAGGGGGCGCTAGAGAGACATTTTTGCCAACTTTTGGCCGACACCCAATTCAGATTGGCATTTTCGCCAAGTCGGATGGGTGTGAAAATTTTGAAGAATTTATGTTTAGCCCAAGCACCTCTTTTCCTTGCATAACGGTGGAGAATAATAATAATAATAATAATAATAAATAAACATTAGAATAACAATAGGTCCTCCGCTCTGACTACGTCAGTGCTCGGGCCCTAATAATAAACATTCGAATAACAATAGGTCCTCGACTCTGACTACGTCAGTGCTCGGGCCCTAATAAACATTTGCATTTCAATAGGTCCTCGACTCTGACTACGTCAGTGCTCGGGCCCTAATAATAAATAAACGATACAATAACAATAGGTCCTCGACTCTGACTACGTCAGTGCTCGGGCCCTAATAATAATAAACATTACAATAACAATAGGTCCTCCGCTCTGACTACGTCAGTGCTCGGGCCCTAATAATAATAACTTGCATTTCAATAGGGTCCTACGCTCTGACTACATCAGTGCTCGGGCCCTAATTAAAGTTATATATTGTAAGAATGAACAGTATATGAAGCTATAGCGTAAGTTCAGACAGGAAGACAACCCCCTCACACCAGGCGGGCCTCTCACTCTTGCCGTCCCTCACCAGCAGCACGCACGTCATACCGGTTGTCCCTGTCAGGAGTGTCAGGAGCGTCAGAAGCGTCACACTCTCCCAGCTGTTCAGCAGCCGGGCGCGCCCAGCCAATAGCGCAGAGTCACGCCCCCCTCGCTGTCCTATCAGCTCGCCGCCTTCTCCTTTAAATATTCTCTTTCTCCGCCTCTAGCGTCCTGCCGCTGTCACACGCGACGCCGTCCTGTCACAGCAAATGGAAAAAACGCATTTCACTAAGCTCCTATTCATCGGGCTGCTATTCTCGCATACCATGGCAGATTCAGACTCAGATTCAGCCATCTCCAACGCCTGCCTGGACGACACGGCATCCATCACCTCGTCAAATCGGCGCTCCACTCGTAGCACCACCCGCCTAGAGGAGACCCTAATCTCCCAGGGCTTCAACCCGGCTCCGGGCCTAGACGCCGCGCAACTCCGAAGCCTGGCGTTCGGAGCAGGCCTCGGACTACCAGACCTGGGCGAGCCCACCACCGTAGCCCCCGGTCGCAAACGCGCCAGGAAAAACCGCCATCCCGCTCCGCCAGCCAAGCGCAAGACCGTCAGTCCCGGCCCAGCCCAACCCAACCCACCTCCGGCCCTCGCAGCAACCCTCCAGCAGTTGGCCGACTCCATCCAGGCCATAAACGGCCGACTCCAGTCCATCGAGAGGAATCAAGAGCTATCAAGAGGCGGGGCTCAAAACCCGCAGCCCGGCGCACCAGCACCCCAGCAAATACCCGATACCATTCTACCCCAACACTCCCTGGCCTCCGCCACGCCTTCTCCCTTCCCAGGTAGGGCGTACATTCCATCCGGAGCTAACGTCTCACCTCGCTTGAGAGCAAAGATTCTGCAGGGGAAAGACATCAATTTAATCTCCCTCATTTTACCTTCCCCCGAGTGCGAGGGGAAAGTTGCCTCCGGTGAGCATTTCACCGCGCTCATGAAAACCGCCGACCCAAGACTGGCAAGGGAATTGTCCATCGGCGAATTCCTAGTCGCGTTCGGTATATTCCGCGAGATTATATGCTCCGTGTACCCGGAGCGACGCCTAGAATTAGACGGGTACCTAGCTCTAATCGGGGACCTGCAGCTCAGGTACGGCAGAAACACCTTTTACAAATATCACAAGGGCTTCTCCAACAAAGCCGCCGTGCACATTGCCCAGTGTAACATCCGACTGGACTGGTCAGTCCTGGACACAGAACTACTTGTCATGATCGTGGGCGGCTCACAGCCATTGTCCTGCCAAACCTGCGGCACCCCGGGCCACTCTGCACCCCTCTGCCCTACGGTCCCATTTGCCCCCACCGAGCGCAGCGCTTCTAGGTCAGGAGCCAGATTCGACCGCGATCAAGACCCTGGTCCCTCGGAAAAAACCGATAGACGCGGCCGTAAGGTGCACATCGTCAACAATCAACCGGTCTGCAACAACTTCAACGAAAGTGTGTGCACTTACCCAAACTGCACCTTTCTCCACGTCTGCAGCCTCTGCCAGGACGCGCATCCGAAATCCGTGTGTCCACGCAGAGTCCGGCCTCAGCAGAAGCTCCGCGGCTCCAGGAACTTTTGACAGTTCACCCCTCCTCACCAATAAATGTGTCCGCACTTGCATCAGAACTGTGTTCTCACCCAGATTCCACTTTTGTTGATTATCTGCTCTCTGGCCTCTCACAAGGGTTCCGGGTAGGGGTCACCTCGCCGCTAGCGTCCTCTCACGTGTCCAAAAATCTCCAGTCCGCGAGCAAAGAACCAGCGGTTGTGGCTAGGCTCCTTAAAAAAGAAGTAGACAAGGGTTACGTAATAGGCCCCTTCAAGGCTTCGCCCTTCGCGGTGTTCCGATCCAGCCCCATAGGGGTGGCAACCAGGAAATATACCGGGAAAAAAAGGCTAATATTCGATCTGTCCGCTCCTCACACGGGGCCCACACCAAGCATCAACAGTCTAATTCCCTCCGAGCCCTTCTCCCTCCACTATTCCACCGTAGATAACGCCATCAAGCTCATCAAGCTAGCCGGGCAGGGCGCTTGGCTCTCCAAAACAGACATCGTCGACGCGTTTAAAATAATCCCAATCCATCCCTCTCAGTGGCATCTCTTCGGGGTAAAGTGGGAATCCAATCTGTACTTCGCAGTGCGCCTCACGTTCGGGTGTAAAAGCAGCCCAGCCATTTTTAACCAGGTATCCGAAGCTCTCTGCTGGATACTCCTAAATAGAGTCCGCGTCCCCGCTCTCCTCCACCTGCTCGACGATTTCTTTCTCATAGACCCGCCGCACGACAACTCAGGCGCGTCACTGGGGAAACTCAAACTTCTGTTCAAACGCCTCGGCGTCCCACTCTCCGACGAAAAAACATCCGGGCCGTCAACTCGCCTCGAGTTCCTGGGCATTACGCTGGACACCGTAGAGATGAAAGCTTCTCTTCCAGCAGAGAAACGCGAGCGCATTGGCAATATTTCCCAGTCCTATACGGAAGCAAAAGTAGTCACAAAACGGGAACTGCTTTCCCTCCTCGGGCATTTAAATTACGCAATGCGCGTCATTCCCCAGGGCCGTTCGTTCATTTCCAGCTTGCTGGTCCTGGCCTCATCCGTGCCAAATTTGCACGACACCATTACACTGGACGAAGGGTGCCGCTCCGACCTGCGCTTCTGGTCCCGGCTTCTCAAGCACTGGAACGGGGTTACCTTCTTCTACGATGACGTGGTTAATTCTTCCGACTCCCTGAAGTTTTTCACCGACGCCGCCCCGTCGGTGGGATTCGGCGGCTACTTCCAAGGGCAATGGTTCGCCAGCAGTTGGCCTAATTCATTTTCAGAGGCCGACTCATCCTCCGCGCTGTTCGAAATATATCCTATCGCAGTAGCTTGCCACATCTGGGGAAAATTTTGGAGACGCAAACGCATCGCGGTGCAATGCGACAACCAAGCCGTCGTAGGCATTATTAACAAAGGGCGCTCTTCCAGCCTCAACATAATGCCTCTCATGAGATGCATCTCATGGTTATCCATCACACACAATTTCATCATAACAGCGCGCTTCGTGCCAGGGCGCTCAAATGTCATTGCTGATGCTTTATCACGTTTCAAATTTCAGGTCTTCAAGAACCTGTGCCCAGAAGCCGACCCATCCCCAACAGCCGTTCCCCCGCTAGAAGCGCTAATGCTCCATTAAATCAGCCATCTCTGCAGTCACACTTAGAATCAGCGAGGTTCTATATGAGGAAAGGCCTAGCAGCATCCACCGTGAAATCCTATGATTTCGCGTGGAAAACGTTTTCCTTATTCTGTATGTCCCTGAGATTGCCACTAAAACCTGTCACAATCAATGTCGTGTGCGCTTTCATTTGTCACTGCGTAGACGTGCGCCACTTTAAGCCTCAGTATATCAGAGGTCTGGTCGCCGGGATCCAGTTCAACGCCAGGTGCCTCGACCCCTCTTTTCCTAGTCTGTTTGCTAACCCCGCCATTAAGCTGTTACTTAAAGGGATTTCAAAAGTTTTCCCCCCCAACATTGATAAAAGACTCCCCATTACCCTCTCCATTCTGCAAACCATGCTTACAGGTCTAAGAGACAGGTGCTTCTCTCCCTACATAGATTCCCTCCTGGACAGCTGTTTCCTCCTAGCGTTTTACGGGTTCCTAAGGAGCGGGGAATTCACCAGGGCTACAAATGCATTCAATCCAGCCACAGACGTCACCCTGTCAGACCTAACCTTTCATCCAGATTTTTTCAGCCTCGCTCTCAAACACTCCAAAGCAGGGGGCGCCTGCAGGATCATCATCGCCCGCTTGGAGTCGCAATTCTGCCCGTTTGATTCCATGTGTAGGTATTTAAAAAACAGGGCCGGAACCAGTCCCCATGCCCCCCTGTTCCTGACCCCCGACGGTAATCCCATGTCTAAATCGTGGTTTAGCCACCATCTGGAGCAGGTTCTTCTTAAATGTAACCTGCCCCCTAAAAACTACTCAGGTCATTCATTTAGGATAGGCGCCGCAACCTCAGCGGCCATACAAGGCCAATCTACAGCTTCACTTCAACAGCTGGGGCGATGGTCATCTTCAGCCTATGCCTCCTACGTGCGCCCCGACGTCGCAGCCATCATCGGAGCTCAAAGATCCCTAAAACCCTAATAGCAGCACTGCATATAACTGGTGGTCGGTGGTCGAGGACCCACACGCCCCCTCCTAACTACACTCTAGAATACGCGCAGCTGATAGCGCTCAAAAAGATAGTATCCCCTACTTAAATAAGAGAAGATAAATAGGGTTGCTAAATAATAATTAAAAAGAAAAAAAAGAAAAGAAAAAGAGAGAGAGCACCATCCATACAGCATGGCGCGCAGCCCCAGCGTGGCTCGCAGCCCGCCGCAGTCGGTCACAGCAGTTGACCACATCACGCATACAGCACGGCGCACAGGCCGCCCGCAGTTGGTCACAGCAGTTGATCGCATCACGCATCCAGCACGGCCGCAGTTGGTCACAGCAGTTGATCGCATCACGCATACAGCACGGCGCACAGGCCACCCGCAGGTGGTCACAGCAGTTGATCGCATCACGCATCCAGCACGGCCGCAGTTGGTCACAGCAGTTGATCGCATCACGCATCCAGCGCGGCCGCAGGTGGTCGTTGCAGTCGATCACATCACGCATTCAGCATGGCGCGCAGCATGGCGCGCAGCCTGCCCGCAGTCGGCCACAGCGGTCGATCACATCAGGCATACAGCACGGCGCGCAGCCCGCCCGCAGTCGGTCACAGCAGTCGATCATATCACGCATACAGCACGGCGCGCAGGCCGCCCGCAGTTGGTCACAGCAGTTGATCATATCATGCATACAGCTCTGCGCGCAGCCCGCCAGGCGGCGGTTACATCATCCCGCGCAGCAGGGACGCACTAGTCACGGCGGGGGCATCAGCCATCACAGCAGGTAAGTATAGCCGGTAAGTAATGCCACATCCATCCTATCGCGCTCACATGGGTCAGATGCTCATTGGGTTGTAGCCACTTCACACATATCGCCCAGGTAATTGCGCAGCATCACATTCCATCATGTCAAGATCAAAGTAGCATTAGATCCATCACATCTCTGAACTCAGGTCACCGCGACCCTAGCCACTGACGTTACAGCATTCTTCGCAGCAGGGAAGCTCGCCGGCATCCACCTAACCCCTTCGCAGTATGTTATTCCATGCCTATCCCCTAGCAGCCGCACCAACCGGCGGAACTCGCAGCCAATTCAAGTACAGCTTGGTGAGTAGTACTTTCTTTTTTGGGGGAGGAACAGATCACTGTGTTACCCTTCTCACTTTTGGGGATTTATAGATTGCTGCCGCTCAGGGCAAACACAGTGCGATCTCAATCTCCTCGCGGGGTTCAAGCGCCAAATAAATTCCGTGTTACCATGTACTCACTATCTGGCATAATAAATATTAACTACTAATCACCCACTGTCTCTCCTGATTGAAATGAAGCTATAGCGTAAGTTCAGACAGGAAGACAACCCCCTCACACCAGGCGGGCCTCTCACTCTTGCCGTCCCTCACCAGCAGCACGCACGTCATACCGGTTGTCCCTGTCAGGAGTGTCAGGAGCGTCAGAAGCGTCACACTCTCCCAGCTGTTCAGCAGCCAGGCGCGCCCAGCCAATAGCGCAGAGTCACGCCCCCCTCGCTGTCCTATCAGCTCGCCGCCTTCTCCTTTAAATATTCTCTTTCTCCGCCTCTAGCGTCCTGCCGCTGTCACACGCGACCCACCGCCTCCCCAGCACCATCCACCTTCTCAGGATCAGCACCCCATCGGCATCTCCAGCAAACTCCAGCAGGACCTCCAGCCACCACCACCAGTGTCTGGACTCCCCGGGGGGATTTATAGATTGCTGCCGCTCAGGGCAAACACAGTGCGATCTCAATCTCCTCGCGGGGTTCAAGCGCCAAATAAATTCCGTGTTACCATGTACTCACTATCTGGCATAATAAATATTAACTACTAATCACCCACTGTCTCTCCTGATTGAAATGACAGTACTTGATGAACCAATATGCATTGTTTGCTCAGAAGTGGGTGTAGTAAAGGAGTAAATCACCACTATATAATACTCATGCAGAAAAATGCGTTGGAATGCTAAAGAAAAACTTGGAGGCGTTCATGTTAATGTGCACAGAGAAGGAAATCCTCATGTCTATAAGCAACAACACAGTTATAGATACAGTGGCTGAAACCAGTGCACTGCTTAGGTTACTGATGCTGTTGGTGCTATTCACAATGTAACTGTATACTGTACTGCGAGTTGAACTGTAAACATGAGTTCAATATGCCTCTTTGTTGAAGACTGGGATACGTTTCAAATGTTTTATTCATTTATTTCTGCTTTTGTTAATTTATCAACCTATCCTTGTGGAATAGTGGAATATTTTTTGTTAACTTCTCATCTTAAGTGGATTATTATTGTTGTATTTAACCTTTACATTATTTGTTGGACCATGGTATTAATAAAAAGAAAACTACAGGATAGTAAGAGCTGAACTGTTGCTTCATTTATCCAATTTCCACTACCATGGAAAAAGTGGGCCGGTCTTGAGCCTGAAATTCCCGGGCTGAAAAGTGGCCCCACTCCAGCCCTGCTCTACGTAGATGATTTTATCTCCAGCTCGTGATGTGGATGAAGCACTTCTAGTTACCACAACAGCAAAGGAGATTCTGTCTCACGCTGGCATGAACCTGTGCAAATGGGTGACAAATTCACCAGACCTGAGAGACAAGTGGACAGAAAGGGGTGTGGAGCACACAACAGACACAGCCATTTGTGGAAATGTACTGAAGGTATTGGGGTTGGTATGGAGATCTGAAAAGGACAGTTTTGTGTTTGATTTAAAGGGATTACTGGACATTGTAAATAACAAAGAAAACACAAAGAGAAGTGTGCTACAGACATCAGCAAGAGTTTTCGACCCCATCGGTTTCCTCACTCCATTCGAGTAAAGTGTTTGTTTCAAGAACTATGGGAGAGGGGAATCGGTTGGGATGAGCAGCTTCCCCCAGACTTGGCGGAAAAATGGGATCAGTGGTGTGCAGAGCTGCCACAGCTCCACCTGGTGGACATTCCAAGATGGTACCAGATCGAGATCCGACCAAACTCGCAGGTTAAACTGCACGTCTTCTGCGACGCCAGTGAGAAGGCATACAGTGCTGTTGCCTATCTGCAAGGACAGAACAAGGAAGGATATGTTGTAACAAGCTTTGTGGCTTCCAAGTCAAAGGTAGCCCCACTGAAGAAAATGACGTTACCACGCTTGGAACTCATGGGTGCACTGATTGGAGCGAGACTAGGAAATAATCTCCTCAAGCCACTCAACATGGAAAGAAATCAGCTGCACATGTGGACAGATTCAATGATTGTTTTCCATTGGATACGCAGCACAGCACAAAGGTGGAAGCCATTTGTGGCCAACAGAGTGACTGAAATACAAGGACTCACTAATCCAGAGTTGTGGTGTCACTGCAATGGTAAAACGAATCCTGCTGATTTACCAACCAGAGGCCAGAGCGTCGAAAATCTCATCCAAAGCCAGCTGTGGTGGAGCGGACCTGCTTCACTGTTATCAACTGATGGGGAAAAGGACATGGATGAAGACTGTTTTGAAGATGAGGTGAACACTGAGTTTAGGTCTAAGTTTCAGGCTGTAGTACAGTTAACCAGCACTGAACAAGCTGAGCCACTATTGGACTTGGAGAAGTACAGCAGGTTAAAACCTGCATTACGAATAACTGCATGGGTGAAAAGATTCATAGCTAATGCCCGTTGTAGTCAAAAGATTCAGGGAGAGCTAACTTCAGAGGAGCTCACTGCAGCAGAAGTGTATTGGGTGAAGATGACCCAAGAGCAGAGCTTCAGCCAAGAAATCGTCCAGCTGAAATCTGGACAGGATATTAAGAGAGATTCAAAAATCAAAGACTTGAAACCATTCTTAGATGAGAATAGCCTCATTAGTGTAGGAGGCAGGCTACAGTACTCTGATTTCAGTTTTAGACAGCAACACCCATGGGTGCTACCTAGAAATCACAGATACTCTGAGTTACTTGCTCAGGACTGTCATGAGAGAGTGATGCATTCTGGAGTCAGAGACACTCTAGTACAAGTGAGAGAGAGGCATTGGATTCCAAAAGGGAGACAGTTAGTCAAGAAGATTATATCACATTGCTACATCTGCAAGAGACTGAAGGTGAAACCAGCACAGCAGTCCACGGCTCCATTACCCAGAGACAGTGACAGAGTCCCCTCCCTTTGAAGTTATTGGGGTGGATTTTGCAGGGCCATTATATGTTAAGGCTAGTGGTCAGTCTAAGAAGGCATATATTGCGCTTTTCACTTGCGCTGTCACCAGAGCGGTGCATTTAGAGTTGGTTTCTGATCAGACCACAGAAAAATTTCTGTTGGCCTTAAAGAGGTTTATCGCAAGGCGAGGACTGTGCAAAGTTGTTTATTCAGACAATGCCAAAACGATCAAAAGAGCAGATCAAGATCTAAAGGAACTATGGAAGTCATTCAGAGGATCAGAGCTCACAGAGTTTTTCACTGACAAGGGGATCACCTGGAAGTTTATTGCAGAGCGAGCTGCTTGGTGGGGTGGTTTCTGGGAAAGACTTGTGAGATCTGTGAAAACCTGCTTAAAGAAGATCCTGGGGAAGGCCTCACTGAACTTTGAGGAGCTGACAACCATGCTCACAGAGATAGAGGCTGTGTTGAACTCCAGGCCGCTTTCCTATGTACATGAGGATGCGTCAGAACCACAACCACTCACACCCTCTCATTTCTTGGTTGGGAAAAGACTAACTTCTCTACCGCCAAAGACTGTGCTGCCACCGTCCCAGACAAACAACGTGAGCAGAGAGGACATGGGCCGGAGATGGAGGTACCGGCAGAGACTCTTAACTAGCTTTTGGAATCGCTGGAGAAAAGATTACCTGATGGACTTGAAATCAGCTCACAAGTGCGAGACACACACACCCACTGTGCTGAAGGTGGGAGATGTCATCCTGATTGGAGAGGACAACACGCCCAGGCAGAACTGGAAGATGGGCAGGATAAAAGAACTGTTCCCTGGGAGGGATGGACTCATTCGTTCCTGTACTGTTCATACCTCTACAGGCAGTTTGTTGAGGAGACCTGTTCAGTTGATATATCCATTAGAGATAAGTTAAAGTAATGGGCTGAGTAGTAATGAACAACTGTTCATCGGGCGGGAGAATGTTGTAACTTGTTTGATTGCATGATTTACTTTTATTGTGAAGAGCATGGAAACAGGAAGTGCTTTTATTTTGAAGGCAGAAAGTACGAGTTACGTGCTTGTTGACACTAACTAATGTTGATGTTACGTGTGGAAAATATACATGTCGGGTGCAAGAGCGCGTTCTAAATCACTTGAAACAGTTTGTAATACTGTAGTTCACCAGTAAAGTGATTCCGTTCATACCAGACGTGTCTTGGTCCTCATTAGAAGCTCCACTTCATTACACTCCTGCAGAAGACAACAAAACACATACAGTACATTGCCTTCTGGTCTCTGTCTGCACATCAGCTTCCTAAACACGCAAAACATCATAATTTATACAGGGGAAATATACGACAGGGATGTAGACGATACAAATGGCGCCAAATGAAACAGCCACAAAACGTATATTTTAACCATCTAAACGACACAACAGCTGAACACCGTGATAGTATTAGTGGTCATTACCATGTGTAACATAAACGGTTAAATTTTTAAAGAATATAACAAAATAGTGCAACATCATTTTCCCCACAACTTACCTTCAACAGTATATAACTTTTGTGAAGGAAAAACGGGACTACGGAAGCCTTGGAGAAGAGGTAAAAGGCAATTTCCGCAGGAAACTGATTTAACTTCTTCAAAATAAAATTCACACACACTTCAACAGGATCGTTGAATAATAAATAAGATATAATACATTGAAAATAAGAAATGACAGAGTGTATTTCTAACTCACTTTCTATTTCATGCAACAAATACAACAACATTGATTGACAAACAGTTTCTAAAGCCAGAACACAAATTGGGTTACTTACATATCCAGTGGACTGCTCCCTCCAGGTGGGGACAAACTGCCTACCCCAAGTGAAGGAGTTCAAGTATCTCAGGGTATTGTTCATGAGTGAGGGTAAGGTGGAGCGTGAGATCGACAGGCGGATTGGTGCGGCTGCAGCAGTAAAACAGGCGCTGCACCGGGCCGTCTTGGTGAAGAGGGAGCTGAGCCGGAAGGCAAACCTCTCCATTTACTATGGACCTATGGTCACAAACTCTGGGTCGTGACCGAAAGAATGAGGTCTCGGATACAAGCGGCCGAAATGAGCTTCCTCCGTAGGGTGGCCGGGCTCAGCCTTAGAGATAGGGTAAGGAGCTCGGGCATCAGGAGGGCGCTTGGAGTTGAGCCGCTGCTCCTTCGTGTCGAAAGGAGTCAGCTGAGGTGGTTCGGGCATCTAATCAGGACCAGTGGCGGTGCGTCAATAGAGGGCGCTAGGGCGCCGCCCCTCTTAAAATTTTGCGATGAAAAAAAAAAAGAAGAAAAAAATAAATAATATATATTGTCAAAAAACATTATATACCAAATCATTTAAATAAGAAATATACCGTGTTGACGAGCTAAATGTGTGTGGGAGACCGTAAGCCCCTGTCAACAACCACTTAAGATATACCAAATATAATATATCGCCATTCATCATCACTGAGAAAAGCCCCTCCCCCCTTTAGGGGCGCCGGCCAAATGTGAGTCTATGGCAGCGAACAAACATTTCACTGTCGTCGAGGCAAGGACAGCTTCTCATTGGCGGATGAAACGGGCGCACAAATCTGCGCCCTAGCCAATGACATCGTTTCTTATTGCAACGTGGTTGGACTATTCGTCGAATCAGAGACCTTTATCATTCCCTCACATCCCATATAGCTCCCACGTAGCTACGCAAGCAACACAGCTAGCAGAGACTTTGATTATGTTAGTATGGCGACTGAAAACTCTGTGGTATCTCTACGCGAAACACCTTTCAATCCACGATCAGATGTTGACAAGAAGAGGCTGAAAGAGTTGGGACCCGAACGTCCGGATTTAAAAAGTCAGCAGCAAAGCACTGAGGACGTACACCCGGAGCTTCTCCTCAAGCTACATGCTAACCGGAGCTGCTAGCTGGATGCTCAGTGTGGAGCAAAGCAGTGGCTCTGAGCAGCCGAGGAAGTGCCGGCTATGAAGGAAGATGAGCTTGGAAGGATTGCTGCAGTGAAACGCTCTCACACTCACTACTGAAACGCTCTCACACTCACTACTGAAACGCTCTCACACTCACTACTGAAACGCTCTCACACTCACTACTGAAACGCTCTCACACTCACTACTGAAACGCTCCCACACATACTACTGAAACGCTCCCACACATACTACTGAAACGCTCCCACACATACTACTGAAACGCTCCCACACTCACTACTGAAACGCTCCCACACTCACTACTGAAACGCTCTCACACTCACTACTGAAACGCTCCCACACATACTACTGAAACGCTCCCACACTCACTATTGAAACGCTCTCACATTCACTACTGAAACGCTCTCACACTCACTACTGAAACACTTACACATACATACATACTCTGTAAACCTATTCACGCTCATATATAAATGTAAATAATAAATGTGTATGTATACGTTTTTCAGTTATATGTATGTATGCTCTTACATGAGGATGTGCAAGCGTCTCACATGTATTCATACAAGTCATTTCAGTAGTGACCGTGAGAGTGTTTCAATAGTGAATGTACGAGCGTTTCAGTAGTATGTATGAAAGACATCTCACTAGCATACGGAAGGTACTTCGGTTAAACCGGAAGGCGGAAGCAAAGAGTGCATGTTTTGAACAGCGACAACGCGCCAATCTTAGCCCGCAATTAATATATTTTTTTTTGTGATTGAATATGAAGGTGCAACTTCTATATATTTTGATCAGTCTGCAGGCCTTATTCGTAATTGGCAATCGCGATAACATCGTTGATTTTTTCAATAGGGTGCTGCGCTGCGTTCAATGCCTACAGCAAGACCCAGGAGAAGAGAGATGTTTTAGAGAGCCGGAAGTGGAATTAGTTCATAACAAGAGTCATTTCCTTTCATATCTAATCTGAAAGTAGACATAAATTGCCTCATAAATTGATAGTCAGCTAAAGGAGGGGATTTTGAAGGGCTTTTATTTTGTAATTAAACATCAACATGCCTTGATTGATAGTCTACTATTAACATGAAGTGGAATTATTGTAATTTCCTTTCAACAAGCTTTTATTTTGAAATTGCCTTCATCGGAAGAGTCCTCTTATTTTGAAGTCAGTTTGTACACACTCGTACCGTAATGCCTAGTATAAACGCGTCCCGACAATCTATGTGCGGGCTGGCCCGACTGTGTTTTTCGAAGTGGAGGCTGGCCTGACCGCAGTGACACCAAGACGTTGCCTATGTCTGAACACAGTCCGACGGCTAATTCCAAAAAAAGAAGCAATTCCCTGCCAGTTAAAACCGAGTTCCATGCACTGGTTAAATTGCTCAATTGTTAAATCATATCGTGGGCGACATGGAAGGCCATTTCTGGCTGTAGGTGGAATCGGAGGAAGACAGTTTTCTTGATCTCTTCTTCTAGTTCTAAAGTCACCAAACCTATTAAAACAAAAACATATTGACTCCAAAAAAACAACCGTCTCTCCATCAGGTCCTTCCCTAGAGCGAACCATAGACAACATAGAATTTAGGGTAATGGTGTGGTCATCAAGCTCTCTAAAACATCTCTCTTCTCCTGGGTCTTGCTGTAGGCATTGAACGCAGCGCAGCACCCTATTGAAAAAATCAACGATGTCATCGCGATTGCCAATTACGAATAAGGCCTGCAGACTGATCAAAATATATAAAAGTTGCACCTTCATATTCAATCACAAAAAAATATATTAATTGCGGGCTAAGATTGGCGCGTTGTCGCTGTTCAAAACATGCACTCTTTGCTTCCGCCTTCCGGTTTAACCGAAGTACCTTCCGTATGCTAGTGAGATGTCTTTCATACATACTACTGAAACGCTCGTACATTCACTATTGAAACACTCTCACGGTCACTACTGAAATGACTTGTATGAATACATGTGAGACGCTTGCACATCCTCATGTAAGAGCATACATACATATAACTGAAAAACATATACATACACATTTATTATTTACATTTATATATGAGCGTGAATAGGTTTACAGAGTATGTATGTGTAAGTGTTTCAGTAGTGAATGTACAAGTGTTTCAGTAGTGAATGTACGAGTGTTTCAGTAGTGAATGTACGAGTGTTTCAGTAGTGAATGTACGAGTGTTTCAGTAGTGAATGTACGAGTGTTTCAGTAGTGAATGTACGAGTGTTTCAGTAGTGAATGTACGAGTGTTTCAGTAGTGAATGTACGAGTGTTTCAGTAGTGAATGTACGAGTGTTTCAGTAGTGAATGTACGAGTGCGTTTCAGTAGTGAATGTACGAGTGCGTTTCAGTAGTGAATGTACGAGTGCGTTTCAGTAGTGAATGTACGAGTGCGTTTCAGTAGTGAGTGTGAGAGCGTTTCAGTAGTGAGTGTGAGAGCGTTTCAGTAGTGAGTGTGAGTGCGTTTCAGTAGTGAGTGTGAGTGCGTTTCAGTAGTGAGTGTGAGTGCGTTTCAGTAGTGAGTGTGAGTGCGTTTCAGTAGTGAGTGTGAGTGCGTTTCAGTAGTGAGTGTGAGTGCGTTTCAGTAGTGAGTGTGAGTGCGTTTCAGTAGTGAGTGCGTTTCAGTAGTGAGTGTGAGAGCGTTTCAGTAGTGAGTGTGAGAGCGTTTCAGTAGTGAGTGTGAGTGCGTTTCAGTAGTGAGTGTGAGTGCGTTTCAGTAGTGAGTGTGAGTGCGTTTCAGTAGTGAGTGTGAGTGCGTTTCAGTAGTGAGTGTGAGAGCGTTTCAGTAGTTATGGCCTAAACGGCCCCTCATATGTGTGTGTGTGTGTCATAGCTCCAGGCTACAGCCATCAAGGTGGCTCCTGGCCTTTTGTCTATGTTGATGAGCCATCAAGACACACAAAACATAGTTTTTTGTCTGTAGTATGAAGCCTGTTTGTCGTAGATATTTCCCCACAACTTATCTGTCTGTCTCTGTCTCTCTCTATATATTTATCTGTAGGTTATTGACACCATACTTGGACACACCAGGGAACGCTTTGCCTTCAAAGACCACCTCATCAGTGCCACCTTACTGCAGGGCCCCCAGTTTGAATGCGACGTCAATGTATTCCCTGAAGTTGCTCTGGCCACCACATTGAATGTTTCTTAAACCATTCTGCTCTGAACCTCTCATGCCCAAAGTTACAGTTTGTTGATAGTTGTTATTGGACAGTGTTGAGCACTGTTTTCTTGAAATAAAGCTTTGTTTTTTAGAATATTCTACTCAAAACCTCTTTTCTTCTCATTGTGGAGTGCTATTTAAACCGCGCCGCCCAACTGCGCCCCCCCCAAAAAAATGTCACCAGCCGCCACTGATCAGGATGCCTCCCTTTAGAGGTTTTCCAGGCACGTCCAATTGGTAGGAGACCCAGGACCACGCTGGAGGGATTATATCTTCCGGCTGGCCTGGGAACGCCTCGGGATCCCCGAGAATGAGCTGGAAAGTGTTGCGGGTGAGAGGGAAGCCTTGGTCGGGCTGCTGAACCTGCTGCCACCGCGACCCGACCCCGGATAAGCGGCTGATAATGGATGGATGGATGGATGGCATATAATAACCGCTAGCATGCAGTCCAACAGCTCGTTTTGTGCCGTCTTTGCCGTGCCTTTAAAACGCTGGCTGTCTTACAGTTTCGTCATGCAAGGCCAACTCAAGCCCCACAAAACTTCACACAATCAATTATTTTGGATAAAATGTGCCCGTTTTTATCCACCTCATTGTGTTTATTCACAACAGTCCTGTGTCCGTGGGTAGCGATGTTGACTTAGTTTGATACGCTAGCTTAGTAGCTTGACGGAGTTATCCATGTGTGTCCTCCTGGTGTTCTCATGTTTTCTTTTCGGTCCACGTTGATTTAGAAAGCAAGCATGGAAAGTAAAATACGGCGTTAGCACGACTGCATCCAGCAGCTAGCTTAGCCAAACCGTCCTGGTGTAGCTTAGCCGTCTGCACAGAAGCTCAAGCTGCTCCCTTTCACGCCAGTCTGTTGTCTTATGGTGATGTCCGGCTGATCTGGGACCAGGTGTTTTACCTATAGTTTCTCCGCCAAAGTTCTTCTCTCAAACGGGTGTTGGAGGAGAGATTATACTGAGTTAGCGTTCGCTCTCATTTGAAGAGCAGTGCTCGACTCGTGCTTGCACTCGCCGCTGTCATGTTGTTAAAATGGGTGGCACGCGCATCGTCTACCCTGACGAGAACGGCCCCTCCGTGAGTCTTTTTTAGGGCGTTGATTGGATAAATTATATGTCCATCATTTACATCTATAATCAGTGATTGGCTAAACTGCTTATTAGACCCGTCTTTCTTGGGCAAAATGGACCTTTGCCCTGGCACATGCAAGGCGCAGCAGAGACGTGCACAGGTGGAGAGGACAAGCAGGAAAAGCATATATTTTGCGCAGATATCATATTTTACAAATATTACTGGGTCTATTCCATAGTTCAAAAACTAAAAATATTGACAATTTGTATAATTTATTAATATTATTATAATTTTTATAATTAATAATATTATAATTTTTTTCTTTTTCTTTTTGGTGGCTGAAGGTGGGGCCAGGCCCCGTGGCCCTCTATTGGCCGGCCGCCACTGGTCAAAATGTGTATGAACCCTGCTTTGATATGGATTCCCATAACAAATTAGGTAACGATCCTATAATAACTAATAGAAATATAAGTTTAGCTCACACATCTTCTGATTTAAGTGTACAACAAAGTAACTTTAGTGTTCAGTTCAAGTTGCATAAAGGAAGAGTGAGTATAGAAGTTGGTCTCTAGGCTTTGAGTGAGTTAACAGCTGTGATCCCTCTGTAATAAAACATCAAAAGTGTCCATGTAACGCACCGAGCAGCTCGCAGTCAGCTCCCTCCTCATGCTGCGTTCACGTGTCCTCCCTTATTGCGTTGAGCTGCACTCCCTCCTGTGTCAGCGGGCTCGTCAAAGTGAAAGTGCTCCACCGACCACGAAGCAGCTGTAATTATTTCTCTGTCTGGTTTGAGATGGTTATGCCGGACATTTTCAACAAACTATCAGTATATGTCGTAAGTATTAATATTGTAAAGGTTTGTACTTTGTGTCTTGTGGGCTCGTTCGCGCTCGCACAGAGCAGAGATCAAAGAGTTGTGTGATACATGTCCGCACCTTGTTTAGCTTGACTTCACTGTCTTCTTTAAACTCTCTGTTTCTCTACTTCCTCCTCAGAGACATGGAGCAGGCAGACATGAATGGTGAGGGAACGAGTTTGCTTTCCTTTTCATTTTTTTTTTTTAAATAAAATGAAGTTACTCAGTGGTGTAATTTAAATAAGTACATTTACTCAAGTAGTGCATTAAGTACAAACCGACGGCAGCAGGAAGGAAGGACTTGTCACCTGGAAAAAAGAAAAGTTGCATTTTCGTTAATTTAAAATTAGCTGTTCATATCTACTTACGGAGTACGTCCTCTTATCTTATTATTATCGATAGTTAATAATAATCAAAAACATGATCAACAGACCGTCAAAAATCATACTTTTTTAAAGCTGTTTATGAAAGTGATAAAGATGGGGAATGTTTAAAAACATTTTCTAGCTAAAGATATTATTTAAACTAGATTATCTAAGAAACTATGTAAAGCTCAATAATGACTCAAACTTTCTTCTCTGTCTTAGTGTTGGGGAAGAACTTCTTCGTCCACGTGGCGGGAAAAACTAACAATGCTCATCAAGAGTTTGTTGAAAAACTCAGTGGCATTGGTAAAGTTCAGGTGGCCTCTCCTGGAGGAAGTGACTTCCTCTTGATTTTCTGTCCCGTCGTCTCACGAGTTGGAACGGACATCAACGTGGCCCTGAAGAGCATTCCAGGTAGGAAATGCCTCCAGTTTCACACTGACGAGTCAAATGTATTCAAGTAGATTTGACCAATCATTTGAAAGGTTCCTTATTTTGGTATGAAAATAAAAACTAGTTTGTATTTGTACGGATTTTTTATGGACTTTCAATTCCTCTCAGCGGTTGCCCCCAAGGGCGACTAGCTGGAGAACATAGTGTAACATTTAAGTAGCTGGATCAACTCGTTCTCACTCCCAAGTTGTTGTACAAGTGGTTGTATAATGTACTGTTTGAAGCTTGTTCTGCTGCCCCAGAGTGGCCAAAAACATCCCCATGTTTTAAGAATTCAATGGCACGAAACGTTGTTTTAATTACAAGGTACTTGTATGTGAACCCCGCGCTATGGGCTCCAGATGCAGTACAAACTAAACGGATCTCCCTCTTACGTGTCATGCTGTCTCTGACTCGTGTGGTTGTGCTCTCGGTGCTTACAGGTGGTAAACCAGCAATTCTGGTGGTGATGCATCACACCTTCGATCCTGAACGCGTCGTAGCTGCAAGCAGGAGACAGGTGGACAACCCGAACGTCAGGCTCACTGTGGACTGTCTGTTCCATGAGCGCAGACTCCTGGGGTGTAACCTCAACGATGACGCCTGGTTTAAGATCGAGACGTTTCTTGGATTTTCCCATCCAGTGGTAACGACTATTTTTACTGATCTCATACAATAAGGTCTCCACACATCCAATGCAGATTGAGCTGGTATTGTGATAGAGATGAGAGAACCCTTCCTTCACCTCTGAAATTATTAGTTTCACTAATTAATATTACTCATATTACTTTGTTTCTTTCTTTCAGGATCCTAAATTGAAAGAAATCCTCATTAAAGGTAAGTGTTAACCTCAGATTTCTGATCAAACACATTTGTTTTCCCCCTGAGGAAGTCGCTAAGATTTCATCTGGAGATGCACCGATACTAATGTTGGATATTAAGGTGTAAATGATACCTGATGACTCATTGTTTTTCTTTATTTTAGGAGGATCCGTGGAGACAATTGTTTTTGCGATGCTGCAGTTGTGCCGGTGGAGCTTGGGGAGCTGGTGGAGCTTGGGGAGCTGGTGGAGCTTGGGGAGCTGGTGGAGCTTGGGGAGCTTGGGGAGCTTGGGGAGCTGGTGGAGCTGGTGGAGCTGGGGGTGGCGGTTGCTGGATGGATGGGGTATCACTGGTGAGGCTGGTGTAAGGGGTGGTGGTGGCAAGGGCAGAATGGATGGGGTGGAGCCGGTGAAGGGGGTGTAGCTGCTGGGGGCAGGAGCAGGATGGAGGGGGTGGAGCTAGTAGTGATCTTTGTGACCCCTTGTTGAAGAGAACCAGAAGATTTAAGAGAGCTGCCGCTAACATGCAGGACATGATTTTGTCTCACTTTAATAACAGAAATATGCTATTAATGTTATTACTGTTGCATAGTTGTAAAGTCTGATAAAGATTTTGACTGAAGCTTTTGATCACACATATTTTATCTGATATATCAATACAGGGGGGAAATGATGGAAGAATAACAGATGCACACAGTAAGTGGCTGGATGAGAAAAAGAGTCAACATAAAGAAAATAACATTGAAATTCACCTCCAATTTATAACATATGTTGAAAAGTATCAAGTTGATCCTGAAACAGTGATGTCATACTGAAATGTACTTTTGGTGGCTGTAATTGTTATACGTTGTTCTTTCATAAAGAATAATTAAAAATAAATCCATTAAAGTGATTTTTGTCGTGGATCGTCTCTGTGCATTTGTCTTATCTCTGATATGGATTCCCATAAAAACATTAGGTAAAGGTCTTATAATAACTAATAGAAATATAAGTATGGCTCACACATCTTCTCCTTCAATCCTCCATGTGGAGTGCATGTGTAAAACTATCTATATATATATATATATATATGTATGTGGTATGATATATATGGGTATGCTGTGCGTGTATGTATGTGGATGTAGATGGAGTTGTACAGTATATGTAGATGCATATGTATAAGCATTTGTCGGTGTAGATGTGCATGTGTATAAAGGTTAGCATTTATACTCGCTGTAAGCTAAACTATTGCTACTAATATTACTGTTTTGATTATTTACTATTTATTTTATTCTATTATGTTGATTTAAAAGTCAAGGATTGTTCTGCTGTGTTGAAGAAAAAAAAGAAGGTAACTTTAGTGTTCAGCTCAAGTTGCATAAAGGAAGAGTGAGTAGAAGTTGGTCTCTGGGCTTTGAGTGAGTTAACAGCTGTGATCCCTCTGTAATAAACGTCATCACTGTCCATGTAACGCGCAGCGCCCTCCTCATGCTGCGTTCACTTGTCCTCCCTTATTGCGTTGAGCTGCACTCCCTCCTGCGTCAGCGGCAAAAGTGAAAGTGAAAGTGCTCCACCGACCACGAAGCAGCTGTAATTCTTTCTCTGTCTGGTTTGAGATTTGAGATATGAAAGAAACATTTGCAACAAACTACAACTCTATGTCGTAAGTATTGGCTCAGTGGTTAGCATGCCCGTCTTTCAATCACAAATCGGTGGTTCGAGCCCCGGTTCCGCTAGTCCAGGTCAATGCGTCTTTGAGCAAGACACTTAAACCATAGTTGCTCCCAGTTGCTGTGTATAGAGCAAAGATGTAAGTCGCAAATGTAATTTAAAGGTTTCTACTCCGTGTGAGTTGCTGAATCTCCGCGTTTCCTCTCACATTCTATTTTTTGGCCACGAAGGTGGCTCGTTCAAGCTCGCACAGAGCAGAGATCAAAGATTTGTGTGATACATGTCCGCACCTTGTTTAGCTTGACTTCACTGTCTTCTTTAAACTCTCTGTTTCCCTACTTCCTCCTCAGAGACATGGAGCAGGCAGACATGAATGGTGAGGGAACGAGTTTGCTTTTCTTTTCATTTATTTTTTAAATAAAATGAAGTTACTCAGTGGTGTAATTTAAATAAGTACATTTACTCAAGTACTTGCACTTAAGTACAAACTCGATTTGGGGTTTGATTTGAAGGATTAACTGTGTGAATGCATAAGTAATATTAATAGTAAACATTGACACACACCATTTGACTTCACAATGACTACTGTAGCCGAGGGTTATGGTGCACCTATACTTTATAATAGTAATACAATAATATCACAAAGAACCGGAGTCTGCCCAAGACGGAAACCATTTTATTTCTTATCACACACTCCTTGAACATTTCTTCTCCTTCTTCCGTTTTATCCTTCACAATAAAAGCCCCAGACACATACTTTCAGAACACTGCTTCCTAGAGAGCTGTTAAAGTAACTCAATATAAAAGCTTACGTTACTTTACATTTTTATACCTACAGTACATTTTGCTGCTAATACTTAAATATCTTTATTTAAGTAAGGTTTTGAATGCAGGTCTTTTAGCGTAACTTGTTGAGTACTTTCACAGTATGGTATTAGTACTTTTACTTAAAAGGAACAGTGTGTAGCATTTCGGGGGCAGAAATGTAATATAATAAGTATGTTTTATTTTGCGTATAATCACCTGAAGAAAATAATCGTAGCATTTTCGTTAAACTAGAATGAGCCATTTATATCTAGCGTTACATACGGAGTGCGTCCTCTTATTGGAGCACCCGCCATTCCTACGGAAGCCTAGAACGGCCAAACCACACACTGGCTCTAGATGGGGCCATTTGGGATTTTCTTGTTTAATTAAGCGTCGGCCCCGTAGTCCTCCGACATGCTTGGCACACAGGTAAAGTTTCAGGTGGCTGCAATCTGCAACCTTACCATTAGATGCCGCCAAATCCTACACACTGTGCCTTTAAGTAAAGGATCTAAATTATGTTTCCACCACTGGGGTTGCCCTGTCAAGACTGCAATATTTTTTTTTAAATTATTTATAGATAATGAACTACATTCAGTGATCACATTAGGTATAATTTAAAGCTGCTCATGGCAATATTTTGTATATTATAAATGGATCAACCTGCAGAGACACCCACGCAACTGGACCTCATGTGTCTGATAATGACGGAGCGGTACTCATTTGGTAAATTATAATAATTTATCGATTATTTAAAAAAGTGATCTATAGATAAACAACAGAATCTTAAAAAAAAGAAATTGTAATCGCACTCATAGTTCCTTTCGTAATACATTAGTTATTAATGGCTGGTACGTGTCATGTGATTTGCCTTTGAGTGTAATGATCTTACTTTCCCAAAAAAAAAGACGAAAATGTCAGTATCGGTATTGTTAAAATTGTAACAAAAAGTATCAGTATTATATAACATTTAAAACGCTTGGTATCGCCCATCTGCTGTTTAGGAAAGTGATACGGTTTGTGAATGTTTTAAACCCTTTTTTTTAAACTAGATTCTCTAAGAAACTATGTAAAGCTCAACAATGACTGAAACTTTCTTCTCTGTCTTTAGTGTCGTGGAAGAAGTTCTTTGTCCATGTGGCGGGAAAAACTAACGGTGCTCATCAAGAGTTTGTTCAAAAACTTAAAAGCATTGGCAAAAAGCAGGTGGAGTCTCCTGGAGAAAGTGACTTTCTCTTGATTTTCTGTCCCGTCGTCTCACGAGTTGGAACGGACATCAACGTGGCCCTGAAGAGCATTCCAGGTAGGAAATGCCTCCAGTTTCACACTGATGAGTCAAATGTATTCAGGGAAATTTGACCAATCAGTTGAAAAGTTCCTTACTTTGATATAAAAAGATATACTTGTTTGTTTTCGTATGACCTTTTAATGGACTTTAAATTCCCCTACTTTTAGCGGTTGCCCCCAAGGCTCAACACAACCTTTCAGATCAATAATTTGGTTTTGCCAGCTGTACCTGTCATGTCCCAAACAGCAGATGTCAAAGACTAGCTGTACGTATCAACTCGTTCTCAAACCCAACTCCACACATATAGATGCGTAGTCAGGACCCTGTGGACTCACTTTTTAACGCACCTGGTACTGCTGGGCCATTACTTGGGTCTCGCAACCAAACTACTTGATGAGAAAGATAGTGGTTTGGGTTGAATTAAGTGAGTTTTTCTCTAGAGTTGAGGGAGACCGAAACGGAGACAGTTGTTTGCTGTCCACCATGTCAACTCTAAAAGGTGGTCATATCATTTAGTGTTTGAAGCTTGTTCTGTATGTGTGAGTGGCCCAAAACATCCCCATGTTTTAAGAATACAATGGCAAGAAACAATGTTTAATCACAAGGTACTTGATGCATTACAACAGGGGTCAGTAACAGGTGGATGCCGCTGTGTCTGGATCCTGGACCGAAAACCAATTATTATTACCGTATTATGTCACGTGATCCTACTCGACCAATCACATGTGTGTATTCCTATAAGTGCCGCCCTCGACTCGAGTGCCATATTCACACACACGGAGCATCAGGAGAGACCCGATAGTTGGAAAAAGTATGTGAGCCAGAGAAGTTATTTCACTTGGCGCTCCAAAAAGATAAATGTGGACCGCTTAACCAGACCCTTTAACCAAGAATGGACAGACTGTTATGTTTATTATTCACACAACCAGTTCAAAAGCAGTATGTCTCATGTTCAGCGACATTAAAAGCAATGATGTGAAGCGCCACTACGAGACAAAGCACAGATCTTTAGAGCAAACGTACCGACTCACATCCGGAATTAAGGCACAGAAAAATAAACCTAAGAGCCCAATATGATCAGCATCCTAATACATGAATTAATATGATCAGAATCCTAACACATGAACTAATTGACCAACAATAATGTTAAAAGAGAGGATAAATGAGCTGAAACAAGTGGTTCAATAACCAGATAAAGTCCCTGATCACACATTTCTCTTTTTAGATGACAAGAATATCATATCTTGCCTCTTTTGATTGACCGCTTGAAGCCCGAATAAACTGAATTTGAAGCTGCATGACAATTCAGTTAAATATATTTTTCTAAAATTAAGGACTTTATTTAATTTGTTCATTTAATTTATATAGTCACATTTTTCAAAAGCTTTCTGTTTTAAATCCAGCCTTCATTTTACTTGAAATAAGAGAAGATAGTGTATGTATTATTTATAAGTATTCCAGGTAAATTGGTAATCTGTAATAATAAATATTGTTTAGATGTTAATTAATTGAACTTTATTCAATTTGACAGTCAGTTGTTGACCACATACAGACGTTAATACAACTGTTGGCTACTTCAATACATATGGCACAAGATCATATCGCACACATTTTACATTATTGTGATGTTACGGACCTTTGCATGAGGAAATTCTCTCGAACTGATTTTTTTTTAATACCCCTGCATTACAAGGTACTTGTATGTGACTCCCCCACCCCCCATGCAGTACAAACTAAACGGATCTCCCTCTTACGTGTCATGCTGTCTCTGACTCGTGTGGTTGTGCTCTCGGTGCTTACAGGTGGTAAACCAGCAATTCTGGTAGTGATGCATCACACCTTCGATCCTGAACGCGTCGTAGCTGCAAGCAGGAGACAGGTGGACAACCCGAACGTCAGGCTCACTGTGGACTGTCTGTTCCATGAGCGCAGACTCCTGGGGTGTAACCTCAACGATGACGCCTGGTTGGAGATCGAGACTTTTCTTGGATTTTCCCATCCAGAGGTAACGACTATTTTACTGATCTCATACAATCAGGTCTCCACACATCCAAAATGATTATTTTCATTATCACAGATTAATGTTACTCATATTACTTTGTTTCTTTCCACCACATTCTTACCTGGAAAGAAGTGTTACATTAACCTCAGATTTCAGATCATCATGTGTTAAAGCTGCATTATCTCTATTGACCACCACGGGGCGACTCCTCTGGTTGTATAGAAGTCTATGCTGCATGTGTTAACGCTGTATTCGCTCTACTGACCACCAGGGGGCGACTCCTCTGGTTGTATAGAAGTCTATAGAAAATGACTCTACTTCTCTCTTGATTTATTCCCTCAGTAAACATTGTAAACATGAGTTGTCTCAATCTCTAGTTTCAAGTCTTTTTCAATACAATATGATGTTCATTTAGTAAATGATGGTCATTTAGAGTCAAACAGACCGTAAAACAGGGTATGCTTTAGGGGCGGGGCTCCAAGGTGATTAACAAGTCTCTACCAGAGACGTCCAGTCTGGAAGTTGTCCATGTTTCCGTCTTACTTTAAGCCTTCCACAGTCTGTTGATTGTTCTCGTGTCACTTCTGTTTACAAAAGAAAACGAGATGGCGACATTGTCCACAAACCAATGGGTGATTTCGTGGTTGCCTGGCCCACTTCTGATGTACAGTCCATGTTCAGCTATCAGCCTCCACTTTAGTTTGGAGGGCTGTTTCCTGGTTAAAACAATATGGCGTAGTGGGGGGATTTAAGTGGGCATTTTGAGGATCGTCACATTCGTTTCCCTCTGAAGAAGTCGCTAAGGTGACTGGGTTGAGCCGAAGATTCATTTCAATGTGCTTGATCTGAAGATGCACCCAAACTGATGTTGGATATTAAGGTGTAAATAACACCTGATGACTCATTTGTCTTTCTTTATTTTAGGGGGCTTGCTGCAGCTTTTTTTAGCTGCTTTAGCTGCTTTCATTCCTGATCTTTGTGATCCCTTGTTGAAGAGAACCAGAAGATCTGAGCGAGCTGCCGCTAACACGCAGGACATGATATTGTCTCACATTAATAACAGAAAGATGCTATTAATATTATTACTGTTGCATAGTTATGAAGACTGATAAACTGAAGCCTGAAGCATTTGATCACGGGGGAAATGTAAGTATAACAAATTTGCAGATACACACATTAATAAACAAGTAGCTGGATGAGAAAAAGATGGAAGTAAAGAGTCAACATAAAGAAAATAACATTGAAATTCACCTCCAACACAAGATTGCCATTAGTTGAAAAGTTTCAAGTTTATCCTAAAACAGTGATGACATCATCAAATGTACATTGAAAGGGTTTTTGATGCCTGTAATTGTTCCTCTAGTCCAAACTGGCCTCAAAGAAATCCTCAAAAATGCTTTAATGAGAATGTAAAACAGGGTTATAGTTGTGTTGCATGCTCATGTTTACATGTGTGTAGTAAAGTTGTGTGTTTTACGTTAAAGACCAAACAACCCTGTAAAATAACGATTGCTTCTGCTTTGTGCTATTAAAGATATCAAGACTATACGTTGTTCCTTCATAAAGAATAAATATGTAACGATTAGAAGGACAAGGACCCAGAAGCACGACTCTCGAAACAGTGGTAGCAAAATAAGAATCCTTTACTTGCAGGAACAGACAGAAACAGGTGAACACGAAATACAATCTGGCAGGGGACAAGTGCAAGTGAGGGGACCTAAGTAGTGAAGACTAATGAGGGAATGTGCTACAGGTGAGACGGGCATGAACAGGTGAATGGAATGAGGGCTGACGAGGAGGGAGTGACTGACGGAATGAGGGGGGCGTGGAGCAAGATCTGAAATGACAGGACAGTTAGTAAACAGACAGGATGAAAACAACTAGCAGTGAAGTGTGTGGAGCTGAACCGTGATATAAATAATAAAAATGAAGTGATACCATTTTATCGTGGATCGTCTTTGTACGTTTTTAACATCTCTGATATGTTTTTTTTTATAAACAATGAGGTAAAGGTCTCATAAGTAATAGAAATGTAATGACGCGCCGCCGTTACCCAGACCACTGATAGTGGCAGTGGCGATATGTGTGATAGCTTGAACTGAAATTGTGGTAAATGTAAGGTGGCAGAACATTTGTGCGGATATATTTAGTGCAACAACTTACCTCTTGCTGTTTCCTCTGAAGATTATGGAAAGGTCCAAGATGCAATTTTAGCGAAATATGAGATCACAGCTGACATCTACAGACAAAGGTTCTGGTCACTGGACATTAGTCATGGTGAAACAGCACGTGAACTGTATGTACGTTTGAAGGACATGTTTACCAAATGGGTAAAACCAGAGAGCTCCACTGAACAAGATATTTCGGAGTGCTTGATTCTAGAGCAATTTCTGAGGATGGTTGAGCCTGAGCTGGAGGTGTGGATCCGTGAACGTGACCCCGAGATGGCAAAAGAGGCTTCCCACCTTGCAGAGGTGTTCTTGTCAGCCAGAGCCGGGAACAGAAGAACCACCTTTGGCAGTAATGTCCACTTCACCGGACGCAGTAAGTCCAATGGGGGTGAAAGGGGTGGTCAATCTCAGGTTAGGCCTCCATACAGTAGCAGGCAATTCTCTCTCAGTAAACCCAATGTCGGTAAAAAGCCTTTCTCCACTTCTAGGCCAGATACGAGGTGCTATTAGTGTAATGACATAGGTCACACTCGGTACACATGCCCGGCAACCAGACAAAGTAAGCTTTCTCTTTTTCTCAACATTAGTTGTGTCCACAGGGATGAACAAAGGTATCCCACAGCTGATGTTTATCTTACTGTAGGGGGTCAGACTTACCTCTTGTCAGAAGCATTAGCACCCAAACTACCCTACGCTGTTATTCTGGGTTATGATGTCCCCACATTGTTAGATTTGATACAGCAGGGTAAAGGGGAGAGCCAAGCTACCACAGAGGTAGAGGTAGAGCGAACGGTAGAGGCACCAGTTCAGAAGGTTGAGCAGCAGTTTAGCGGAGCCAGTTAAGCAGCCCAAGTCCAGAGCCCAGAGAAGGCAAGATATGGTTTTGGCTATGGCCAACAAACAGGGTGAAGTGGTGACAAAGCCCAACCAGCCTTTAGATTTCCACATCCCTTCTGACATAGCAGCATTGCAGCTAGCTGATCCAGCACTGAAATCCTGGTTTGGTAAGGTCACAGAGGTTGAGGGTGAGAGTCGGGGCAGGATAGACTGTTTAGCAGAGGCTACCTATGTGGTTAAAAATGGCATCCTGTATCAGCGGCAGGGGAAGGATGAAGCCTTAGCTTTGCCACAGAGTCCGAGTCAGAAAGTCATGGAGCTGGGTCATTCTATCTCCTGGGCAGGCCACCTAGGAGTCCATCAACAGGATTGCCAGGAGATTTGTTTGGCCAGGCATGTATGTCCAGATTAAGAATTTCTGTGCATCATGTCGGGAATGTCAATTAACATTGCAAAGGGGAGTAGACCGAGCTCAGCTTCAGCCATTACCTATCATTGCTACCCCATGTGATAGAATAGGCATGGATGTAGTAGGGCCCCTTGAGAAAAGTTCATCAGGCAATAGGTACATCTTGGTCATTTGTGGTTATGCCACCCGCTATCCAGAAGCCTTTCCCCTCAGATCTGTTAAGGCCAGACAGGTTGCCAATTGTCTAGTACAACTGTTTGCAAGAGTAGGGATACTGAACGAAGTCCTTACAGATTGTGGCACTAACTTTCTGTCCAAACTGCTACAGCAAGTGTATCAGCTCTTAGGAGTAAACGGCATTAAGACCACCCCATATCATCCCCAGACGGACGGGCTGGTGGAAAGGTTTAATCAGACACTAAAAAGAATGCTGCGGAAGTTTGTCTCCCAAACAGGCTCGGATTGGGATCAATGGTTGCCGTACCTGCTGTTTGCATACCGGGAGGTGCCACAGGCCTCAACAGGATTCTCACCGTTCAAGCTTCTTTACGGACGTCAGGTGAGGGGGGCCATTGAACCGCCTACGAGAACACTGGGAGAAACCAACTGGAGACCAGGAAGATGTGGTGAAGATGAGAGAGAGATTGGGAAAAATGACGCAGGTGAACCAGAAGACCTGGTACGACAAGAAGGCCAGAGAAATAACGTTTCATCCGGGACAGCAGGTCTTGCTTCTACTGTCGTCCAGTGACTGTAAGCTGTTAGCTAACTGGCAGGGACCTTATGAAATCACCATGCGCCAGGGTAAGGTCACATATGAACTTTACATGCTTGACAGAGTGAAAAAACACCAGTGTTTTCATGTTAACTTGCTGGAGTTTCAGGAGCCTGCAACACCAAACCAGCTGCCTGTCCAGCAGCAGCTCCTGATCCGTGCCCTTGATGAGGAGGGGGAAGAGGGAGAGCGGTCGTTTCCCAGCGATATCTCTGAAGCCAGTTCATTTCAGCTGTCACACCTCCATCCGGGCCGGCAGGAGGAGATCAAGGCGTTAATCGTGTTTCGCACGTTAGACAGATCCTCCACCTGATCAAGACGGCGGCGCTAACCATCAACCCACTCAAGTGTGCCTTTGCCCAGAAGCAAGTGGAGTACTTGGGCCACGTGGTTGGACAGGGTGTTCTGGCTCACACATCTTTTGATTTGAGTGTTCAGCTCATTTGACCGAAGAACAGTGGTACCACCTTCTTGTTATTTCAATGCTCTTTGCAATGTAGTTTTAGATTTCATTTGATTCAAATGTATATTTTAAACCTGATATGATTTAATTAAGTCTAGAACAAAACATAGTCAAAGTAATCGGGTGTCGGTATACATTTTAATGATAATAGTCGGTTCAGCCATCTGTGCAGTCCAAACAATGCAACATTAGAATGTTTCACAACACACAAAATTATCACTTTCAACTTTCTTTCAATACTTCTCACTCACTTAAATTCAATCCACCACAGAGCACTTATTTAAAATGACAGTACGTCACTTTAAAAGCTGTTTCATCTGTTATTAAAAACCAAAACAGTTGAGAAAAACACCAGGACCACGTTCCTCGTACGTGGTTCAACTAAGTCGATCAAATTGAAGACAGGTTATCTCGGTTTCTCAAAGGCTGAGTTAAATTCTCAAAAATCTCGTTAATTCGAACCAGATTTCAGTCATCAGGATAATTGCGCGTGCCCGTCCTACTTCAAAAGCGGGAACCATCGATCACTGAATCCATGATGTTCTAATAGTATGGCAAATTAATTTAAAGGAAGAGACTCTTTTTTCTCCGCTGACGAGCAGGAGATGATCATGAACGCATATGAGGAATTCAAGACCATAATCATGGCAAAATCTAACACAAGAGGCAGGGCAAAAATATTGCAGACAAGTTAAATGCGTAAGTATTCGGGAAATGAATAGGCTAATTTTAAGTGCCTCGTGACCCCAATCTTTAAATGTGCCTGCTGGCAGTAGGCTTCATGAAATGCATCATCGAATGAGATCTTGCTAGCGAAAATAATTATCTCAATTCTTTCAGAATAAGTAGATAAAAGCCCAAAGAGTATCTAATTGATACAAATGAATAGATATGTATGAAGGTATATGTACTGTATGCGCTTATGTATCATGTATATATGTGTATATACATGTATGTGTAGATTACCATATATAACTAGGAGTTTGAATATGTGTGTGAATCTGTGTATGGGCGGATCAGTATGTATGTATTATTCATAATCAGAAATTTAATCAATTGAAGCAGTGAAAATAAATTGTGTGTGATTCTTATCATGAGTCCACCTTAATCACTTTCTACAATAATGATATGTATGGTGTACTAATACCACAGTCATATAATTATGAGTGCTTTCAACCCCCATGTAGTTGCAACCTGCCATCAAGAGGACATGGGAGCAAGTAAAAACTAAGAACAAAAACATTATTCAGAATGGTGAGTCAATACAATATGTGCCATGGTAATGTATTGAACAGCTTGTCAGTGTCATGATATCCTTCATATTTTAGCAAACAAAAAGAGGGCTGATATGGTCAAAACGGGGGGAGGACCTAAGACTCCAGATTTTACTCCTGCTGAGGAGCTGGCACTCCAGCACCATTGGGGTAGGCCCATAGTGGAGGGGCAGGTCCTCTGGATAGGTGGGCAGTACTGGGAGGATGCCAGGGAATGTAATGAACACATCCAAAAGTTTCTTAAGCGCTAAATTAACTTTACGAACAGCACGGCATGCAGCGGCTTTCCCAATGTTCTCCGCATCGCTGACACTGTACAAAAATGTACCACTCACAAAAAAGCGCAAGCCTGTGATCCAGTCTGTGAGACAGCTTATCCAGCTAACTTAAGTTAGCCTGCGCTGGAGCAGGTTCAAGTTTATGGATGTGTTGCTGTGGTGATTTTGCCAAGCTTGCTTCGTGGAACCGAAAAGCCAGATTTATGTAATCTTATTCTGAAAATGTTTCAGGTACGAGCAACGGGGCCCAGGAACGAACGCCAGGAGTTGAGTTTTCATTCAAACTAAATTGAACGGTGTGTTCACTGCACGAGCACACCAGGCCAAACCTCCTAAGTTATAATTTATCATTTGTAAAAGTCTATTTTTCAAATGGAGTCGGGTGCAGAGCTCACTCACATGCAACGCTACAATGCATCACTTCCAACAATGAGGATCTATTTTAACCGAACATTCTGGTTGAGCTCGGCTAACAACAACAACAACAACAACAACAACAACAACAACAAAAAGCCTGTTTGAAACCGATACAAACAATGTTATCTTTAGCTGACTCGTCCTGCTGTTAACATGTGAACCAACCACAGACACAGGTTAATGGGCAGAATACATATTGTGGAAACACTGGATATTTGTGGCATTAAAATGCTTTTATTTTTTGGCCTGTTGGGGAAACACTGATTTCCTGAACCTCTGGCATGGTGAGCAATGTGTATGCTCCACACACACAGAGGGTTTGTTGGGTGTCACCACGTCAGTGAGCGAAGCGTCACCTCGGCCAGGTGTGTAAAGGTGCTCCACACAAAGCCTCTAATCAGAAGCTGTTATCTCCATTTGTACGGTTCAGCAAAGGTGTGATGATGGCAGGAGGACATGATGGCCTCTCCTTCAAGCTTTACCTGTACACGAGGTTGGATAAAGTGTCATGTGACCATGTGACTTTGGGTTCACTTTTACTGACTTGAGTCCTGCTGACTCATCGTGCTGACACTTCAAAGTCCACTCAATGTTAGGAGCATATTGCTGCACTTCAGCCACACTGGTCTCTCTTTCTCTCTCTCTCCCTCTCGCCCTCTCTCTCCCTCTCTCCCTTGCTCTCTCTCCCTCTCTCTCCATCTCTCTCCATCTCTCTCCCCTCTCTCTTCCTCTCTCTCTCTCCCTCTCTCTCTCTCTCCCCCCTCTCGCTCTCTCTGTTTCTCTCTCTCTGTGTCTGTCAGTCTGTCTGTCTGTCTGTCTCTCTCTGTCTCGCTCACAATTCAATTCAATATGCTTTATTGGCATGAATGTTGCAAAGACAGTATTGCCAAAGTATTAAGAGATAACAACATAACAATATACAATTCACATGGATAGATAGGTAATAATAATAATATAACAGAGTAAATTACTAAATGAGTTAAAAGAAAACACAGTTGTGTTTCTTGACACACAAGAAACTCTCTCTCTCTCTCTCTCTCTCTCTCTCTCTCTCTCTCTCTCTCTCTCACTTGATAACAGCTCTGCACTGAGCAGTGGAGTCTGGAGAAGGGGGATTAGTTAACACTGGAGGGGTGTGTGTGTGTGTGTGTGTGGGGGGGGGGGGGGGTGTTAAGGTCACGCCTCTGGCCTAAAAAGGCGAAGCAGAATACCAGCGAGCCGCTCTAAGAATAACTCAGGGCCTGAGGCTCAGAAACATGGCTTGAATGTAACAGCACCTACACAGATTCAGACGTCTATTCAGACTAATAAAACAAATAAGATTGATCATTCACTGTTATCATGTGATCCAGCAGCAACACTGTCTGGTGGGATAAAGTTTCCCCGAAGCTCTTTCTCTCCCAATTGCTCTCTCTATCTCCTCTGACTCCCTTCCATCGTCCGTGGGTGATCTAATTCTGTCGGAGCGGGTACAGGGGAGGGGAAAGGGGGGCTGCTCCTCTACGACCACAGCACCAACCAGGCAAAGGGCAAAAGACAGTGACCAGCTTCATAACTGGGTCTTGGTCCGTCTCCCCGGCCTCATCACTGGGACGGAAGTCAGCTCTCTGGACCACCTCGCACTTTGGGACCCATGAAAAGCATCTGACTTTTGGAAAACGCAGATTTGAGAAATGAGAATGGGAAAAGAGGTGTAGCATTACCAGTGCTTTTTTGTGTGCATATCCTCAGCAGCAGCAGCCATTCACTTTTTTTTTTCACTGTTTCTGGAGTGGAATTAAAACACTGGGATTATAAACGCGCAGAGGAGTTGAGGATCTATCATAAATATTTGTCTTCATGGCGACTTAAACCGCACAAGGGATTTACTGTCGTGACACTATGACTGAAACAGTTGAAGGTAAAGTATGATTACATAGAGGCGGCCTTCCATAAGGTATATATGTGTCAGCTCGCCGTGTGTTTTGTTGTGCTGTCTGGGGTGTTGGGAGAATTTCATGATTAGAAGTATCTAAAAATATGGAGCTATCGTGTATCTGTCTGCTATTTGTAATGCAGCTTTAAGACCCTGGTGACGTTGACAGAGCCGTGTAGGACCAGACAGCATCAACACTGCACCGCTTGTTGCATGGAACCATCCACTGATGCAGTTATTGTGCTTTTAAACTTGTTTCATGTGTATTGGTGATGGTGGTAGTAACACCTTGTGCTTAAGCGTCAGTAACTATCTCATTTATGGATACACTTTATTGAAGGATAAAGAGTAAACAGTTTAAAACAACTTAGAGCGACAGCTTACTTCTTCTAAAACTTTGAATTTAGCACTAAAACAGTTGCGCTGTGTGTGTGTGTGTGTGTGTGTGTGTGTGTGTGTGTGTGTGTGTGTGTGTGTGTGTGTGTGTGTGTGGGTGTTGGTGTGGGTGTGTGGGGGTGTGTGTGGTCTGTGTTTCTGACTGCATGTGTCACAAAGACCTACGGGTCCAACACCAGTCACAGCTGTGGTCAGTGCAGATGGCTGCATCCCGGGGTGCAGGCTCTGTGGGCCCCAAGAAGCCTCTACACATGTAGCATGTGGGTTTGGAGGTAGCATGGAAATGAAACTAGAGAAACTGCTACTTTATGTTACTTTAAACTGCTACTTTAGGTTAATTTAAACTGCTACTTTAGGTTATGTAAGTTGTATCCATTGTATCTACTATACATTGAACATTAGGCAAAAAATAATTCTGGTTTATTAAACGTATTCTCATGTTTTCTTGGGTGCAGACTGCACTTTGTTGTTGGAGAACACCTTTAAGATCGGCCTTTTTCCTTTTTACAATAGATACATTTCAACACGTTTCAGGTTGAAACGCGTATAATTCTTGAGCGTAAATGGAGTTTGATGACCTCGGCATCGGTCTGCCTTCAACCAGGCAGGAGAGCTGATTAACCAGAATAACAGGCTGCAGGCCTCTTAATTAAGATTGTTTCATCGTGTTCACCACGTACTGTACATGCGTTCACTGCGTTTGCTCAAGATTACAAATGATGACACAAGTTCAAGTTGCTTCCCTGGAACACCTCTCACGTCTTCATCTGCAGAGGGAGCTTGAGACAAGAATGTAAAACAAACGCTGGTGAAGACATTCGGTTCATTAAAAAGTGGAGAGAATGAGCCAAGAATGAACTTCCAAGCAAAAAAAATGCTCTTGTGATGTTAATATTCATTTCTCAAATACTATCTCATTATTTCAGTATATCCAATTGTTGTCTCATGATTAAAAAAACAGTTCTTGTTTTATTCTGTATGGTTGTTGCTGTCTTCCTCTCGGGTACCTCCTCCCAGATCCCAGAAATAACATTATTATTGAATCTCCACAATTTGGTGCTTTGAAAAGACACAAGAACAAGTTGGCGTCTTGAGGTAATTAGGTCAAGATAACACAATCTGATGAATTTGTTATCTCGTGATAACGGACAATAACATGTTACTGGAAAATTGCACTTTTTTTTGCAAGGAAGAAAACACATATCTTCTTCTAATGCGCTGATACTACCATGTATTTCAATTTAAAAGACTATTCAAAAAGTCCAAAAGGTATTGACTGCATAGTTGATCATCACAAGTGAGTGTAAGTTTGTGAGGCAGAGAGCAGATCCAATAAAAATGTGTGACTGTAAAATAGAAAAAGTCATGTGGAAAACTAACATTTACTGTATTTCCAATTCCGTCAGTTTAGTACATTTGCACATTGTTCTATAGATTACAAATAATGGCCGTGGGCTTTTTTTTGGTAATATATTAAGTATCGGATGTCTGCACTTCCTGTTATCCACTTCCTCACACTCATTATTGCATTCTGAATGCTCTAAATGGACAGTCTGAGCAACACTAACAGCAAATGACAACCCTTAGCTACAGTTGGAGACAATGAACCTGCTCACCTGGTCATCAGCACCACCGGATCAACCAGCCGGATCGCTCCGCTCGGCTCCGTGCACTCAATAAGGAAATGTTCTGAGTGCTGTCGGGCAACCACAAGCTCCTCATGGCTGCTATGATCTGAGCTGTCATGGTGTGGAGACAGGTCGGCTATAAAAGGAGGAATCGCACACGGACGGCTGGTCAAGCCATTTAGAGCTGGGTTTTAAAAGTGATGCTCAGCAGAGGTATTAAAATGAAGGAGGGAGGAATTAACACATTATTAATGTTTTAATGCTCAGTGATAACGTCCGAAAAGTGAGTCCATTTTACGACAATCTGGACATTACGATTTTGAGTAAAAGTGGATTTATTTTGGCACCTGAGGAAAGGTCAAAGGTTGACTGGAAACCATGGTGTTAAGGCTTTAGTAGTTTATTGCTGTATCATTAGAAGAGGGATTGAAGAGCTTATTCTTTTTTTTGCCTTAGAACAATATTCAACAAGATGGCCACAGAGCCATAATTTGACTTTGCATTCTGAGTCTGATGGTTGATGCTGATGTCCTGGCTGAGCTGTTGCTCTTCAATTTAAAACACACAGCATGAAGTTACATTTAAAGTCGAGATGAAATCAATAATGTCCTTTTTTTTACAGCCCCGGTCATATTGTGTATTTTTTACGTTAAAATCGAATCCTCTTTTCTTCCTGAAGTGTGCTTATGTAAGCTAGTACCAACTGGTTCATATATCAGACTTAGCACTTATTGTTTACAGTTCGATTAAATGGTCTGCGAAGGCCTTTTTATGCTCTCACGGACCGTTTGGGCATCCTTGAATGTGATTCAGTACAACTCAGACTACAGACAGAACCAGAACTCTTCTGAAACCAAAATATTGTCCTGTTGGCTTCAGATTCTGCATTAATTTGCAAAATATTTTTTTATAGAGATTCAATTAAATGTGCAGGATTTGATTTAAATCCGTCTTCTAACTGCACTCAACTACTCCATTTTACTGGGGTATATGTCACAGCACAGAATCTAAAGATGCTCTAACTTCCATTTCACATCCAGGGATCTTTTCTGTATATTTGTCTATGAGCAGGTTGTTAGTCTTTCTAAATATCGCTTTGAAAAAAACCCCACAACATTTACTCAAACGTACGTAATTAAACTGGTAACAGACGTCCTGTCGTCCCACAGTAGGCACCGGGAGGTTTGTGCATGCTGGGAGTCATGGATGTGTGTGTGCTTGTGTGTGTGTGCGTGTGTGTGTGTGTGTGTGTGTGTGTGTGTGTGTGTAGAGCTGTTTGAGTCAGCAGTAATGGAGAAACCAGCAGTCGCTGCCAACCGGCAGCTGAAGAAAGCGGACAGGTGGCCCGAGCTTCATTAGCACAGCCACAGCACTGTAGCTCCCACAGTGTGACTGGCTTTAACTGGGAAAACTAACCCTTTATCAGTAGTACAGGTACAGGACCAGTCGTCTCTTACTACATTTTATCATCTTCAACCGTCTAACTTGATTTAAAGCAAGCGGAAACCGTTGCTGTAATAACACGAGCGTGCAGGACCGGAGAGTCTGTTGGGAACAGTCAGAAATGTTTGACCTTTTGACCACAAAAGCTGCTCGTCCTACTTCCTGCACGCTTTTAAGGAAAGACACTTCCTCCACCTTTCATAATATACAAGGAATTATATTAGCACTAGACAAACAGGTGGATGCAACAATATCAGTTAAAGTGGTGCCTTAATATTTGCACTGAATTTAGGACATTAATACACCCCTTATACAGTGGAATAAAAAGAATAAGGATGGGGCTTTTCGTTCGAATACATTTATTTGATCAAATCTATTTTCTTGTTACTTTGAAGATTTAGATGTAATCATAAAATACGTAATTTTATTGACACATTGATGTATCAATCCTTATAATCCAATAATATATTCTGAAATTGGCCGTTCTGCACAATGAGTACTTTTGTTTTTGTTACTTTAAATGTATTGTGTTGCTCAAATTTAAACTTTAACAAAGTATTATTTTCTACACCGTAGTATTGCTACTTACTTTTTCTACTTCTAGTAAACATAATGGCGCACAGTGGTAATTTGTAGAAATGTAGGAATATTAATATGAATTAGTGTGTTGAGCACATAGAATATTCCGGGAATAAGAAATGAACCCTGTTCTGTTGAAGGTCATTGAAGGTCATATGTTATGAGTCGTATCAGATCCCACTCTCTTTGCTCCTCAGTGCGCTCGTCCTCCACCACCACCACCATGGTCATCGACAGCAAGAACGTAGACGCCCGAGGGCCCAAGAAGAGCTTTACGGATGACCTCCACTCGACCTTCAGCTCCCCACTGGCCTGGATCCTGGTTCTGGCTCTGATCATTACGTGGTCTTGTGTTTTTGTCATCATGTTTGACCTGGTGGACTACAAGACTGTGTCAGGTAAGGAGATGAGTCTGCTGTTCTGGTTCTGGTTGTTGAGGCCTCTCAGGTGGGCACGGTTCAAGGTTTAAATCCCCGGGTCAATCTCAGAAACACCCGGCTCTCTTCTGTTGCCCCACATGTGGGCCAGATAGGCTCGGTTTTGAGGGTTAGACTCGGCGAAAAAAATGCTTAAATGGAATACTCCTAACTCAAGTATTTATTCTTAGGTATACTTAAGTAAATAAATGACTAGTACTAACTCCATTCTTTGTATTGAACTTAAAACATATTCATTATTTAAACTTATTTGTAATGTTTGTATGAACTCAGATGCAATGAATTTATTTGAACCAATATGATTTTTTGACCAGAACATTACACATAGGGCTGTGCGGTATACCAGTTAAATTTCCATACGGTATCAATTTTTCATATATCCATAACGACTGTTGTCGCTCTTCGGCAGGCAGCAACATTAATTTTTTTCACCACTGAGGGTGCAGCGGGCGGAGCTACTTATGTGTCATTGTTGTAACTTTAGTCATGGTTGTAACTTTAGTCATGGTTAAAACTTTATAACAACAATTAATAACCCAAAACTAACGCTCTTTAACAGGGTAAAACACCACGACACAACAGTTTGTGACACATAAACAATTTGTAACACTAATAATTGTACATTTATAAAATTACACCGCCGAACTGCATGCTGGGTAGAGTTTTGCCCACTTCACAACAAGAAGAAACTCCGTCGCTGGCTACAATAACGGTGTTATTGGATAGTACAGTGTATATTTCTAGGTAACTTTTGAAAAATCAAAGCGAAAAAACGCAGAAAAATGTACATTTACAGACACCTGTCTTAACAACAGATCAAGGATCAGCTAAGTTTTCGAACACATCCACTGTCTATAAAATCAATTTAGATCAAATGAGTTAATAGAACTCATTGGAATTGATACACATAACTTGAAAGTCTACCAGAAGTTGATCAAACTCCAGATGACTGAGTTATCATGACTGCAGTTCACTTACGAGTTCATGTTAGTGTATCACTCAAGTAACTACAACTTTCTATGCCATTTAAGTTGGGTTAGCTTACTTCTTTTATTAAGATGAGCTGGTAGGTTTTACAGTTAATGGTAGTATAACCGTTGCACATGTCTCATATTATCAATAAAGCTTTGATCCTATAAGACAGAGTTAATGTCAAACAAACATTGAACTTGCAGTGTTTCTTCATCGAGGGTCAGTTATTTTGGAAAAGACAGATGTGAAGAATTGACTGAGAAGAGGTCTTTGTGTGTTTATATGATCAGCAATGTAACAAGTTATTAATAATTGTTTAAAGTTTCCAGCAAAGCCACAAGTGGATTCTAGTCGAGCAGTTAATGACTACTGTCTGCAAAGTTGTTACGCAAGAAATACCCAAAAGGTACGGCTCATAACATATCATTCAAGTTTACAAGTTCACCTTGAAACAAAGGACGGAAAATCAATTGATATCAACAGAAATATCAACTTCTCTTTTGTTTTTTTCTGACAGTATTAATAAAAATTCAGTGTATCTTCATCATCACCATCCCATCCCGGAAGCCCCCCCCCCCTCTCTTTGCTTCACCACTCTGCTCAATGTCTTTGCTTATTGCCGTTGTGTTTCTCCTCCAACCAGGTCGCCCGCCTTCTGTCGTTAGGAAGGTTTTAAAGGATTCAGGCCGTAGAGGCAAGGCACCTCATCTGCTACTAACCTCCTCCCCGACCAGGAGCTTTTTCTAAAAGCCGCTGATAATAACTATAATAACTACTAATGTACGTCTCACGTTGGATGCTGGTACTAGCTGTCGATGTTAGAAGGTTCCTTCAATACTGTCAGTCTTCCAGATATTCAAGATGTTATAAACAGTGTGTAGTTTAGTTTGTGATTTCTCACGTTCAATCTCATCAGAAATCTGCATTTGACTGCTAGATTTTCTTTTTCTACATCATTTATTTTTGCCTGACGACTTCTCGTGTGGATCTGGTTGCAGTCAGGGCTCGGAAAACTTTGAAATATGCAAAACTATTCTCTGTTGACAGCCACGTTTAAGTTAATTGACGAGCAATGCATTGGAAATAATATGCATTTCTTTAATATCTAAATATTTTTTTGCAACAACTCCAATGATGGAGATCTATGGAACTGCCCTGATTGAAATTGAACCACGTTTCAAAAGCATTTGCACTGGGAACACTGGTCCTCCTTCATCAAACTGCTGCGGAATTGAGTTTATACAGTATTTGAGCATTGGGAGACTCCCAGTCTGCTTAATATGAAGCAACATTTAAAACTTAAATGTGATGAGAATAATCAGTTTGGAACTCCAAGAGTAATAACTTGATGAAAGATGGTCAATGTGATTTCTTCAAATGCTTTTTGCACAGCACTGTGTGGTGCATAGGCCTTCTGCTGTGGTTAAACTGGGAGGTGGGTGATGCCTGCTCCTACTACAATATTGATCAATTCCTGAAATCCAGATTTCTGCTCCTGTAGCCCCACCACAGTTTAACCCTTCGCTCTAGAGCTAACGTGTTCTGCTATTTCCCCAAATGCAGAAGAATGTCCGCATTGGGGAAATGTATGAGCAAGAGTTCAGAAACTCTTCCTGAAACTGGGTGTGTTTGGATCAACTCAAATCCAACTAGAAGACTGACTGACTGTCCGTGTTCCTACTTCACCAGGAGGCCTCAGCAAGATCGGCTCCGACCCCCTCAAGGCGGTGAACGAAGCCGTGGAGGAATCGGGGAACGTGATAACCGTGATGTTGAAATTTGTCGCCAACCTGGTCGCCCCCGAAGAAGACGAAGGTGCAGCCGCTGTGCACGAGGGCGGAGAAGAAAACACAGTGCATGCATCATAAAGCTCAGAAAAGATGAGCTTTTTTTGTCTTTGCCTTGCTTTTGACTTCCTCTCCTCTTTTCTAGGAAATCTCTACGCGGTGAGAAAAAAAGGTTTGTACCGACGCAACCTGTTGATGCATTTTCTGTTGCGATCGTCATTCTGCTGCAGCCGTGTCACTGTGCATGCTTGAGCTGTGTTACATGTGCTGTTCTTTATATTGTACTTTTAGCAAATGCATAATCTCAAACAAGCATCTCACAAAGGAATTTAGTTGGTTAAATGCAGTTCATAACACTGAACCGCACGTGTACCGCAATTTGTCCTCACTTGACTTCACCGGGCAAAATCTGTCATTTGTAAAGGCCTGTGCACACCGGGGGATCGGGATTTTTCTTGTCAATATATATTTCAAACTAACACTATTTTCACACAGAATGCAAATACTACGCAGACAACCTTTTATTTAAAAAAACACTGCAACAGTTGCAAATTTGCACGAAACATGCGCAGCTGAGTATTGAACATGTTCGTGGCGTTTAATCGCCCCAATCCCGATGTGTGAAGGCCTTCGAGGTGGCGAACATGATCTAATGAACTGAAATCAATGGGTGAAAATTCATAAGGTGGAATCGTCTACCTTCATAGACGTAGAGATATACATAGACGCTGTGGCTGAGGGACTGAGGGCTTTGTTTATTATGGAGTTTCAAGCTGACTTGATGTATGAACCATCTCAAAGATTCAAGATCGTTGGAGGAGGAGGAGGTGAAGATTAAGAAAGCAAAAGGTATTTTATGATTACTATTTTCCATGAATGTGTGGCTTAACTCTAGATGGATGTAATCAATCCTGTCCCTCAACCTTACAACAGTACTCAAGGCAGTACATAAAAAATACTAGCAACAGTCAAAAGGTGTGTGTTCATTGTTCTTCCTGTTGTGCTTCCTGTTCTTCCTGCTTCTACGGAGCTAATCCACTTCTACTAAAACGGTACTTTATGTGAATTCGCATCCAAACGCTAACATGCTCGATCCTGTTAAATCAGTATTTTGGTTTAGTTTCTGATTTCCATTTCTCTTTCTGTGTTCCAGGAGAATTTCTACCATCCCGAAGTAAAGGTATGCACCTCTGTAAACAAGCCTTGATCGTGATTGTTTACGGACTAGAAGAACAGGGGATAGGTTGACAGTGATGGGATGCTAGTTTCCTTTTCAACGTGTTCACCTTTTACACTTTGGAGATTACTTGAACCGATTCTGCAGCTGTCGCAACTTTACTGTTCTGGGTCTCTCTCTCGGCTCTCATAGCGTCTTTTTTTGTGTGAAAAAGCTCAAACAAAGTATTGTGCACTCTACTGCCTAGTAGCAAACAGCAGCCAGACACAGTTAGAGATGAGCTGGTGGACATAGCTGAGCATTTGGCAGCTAAAGAGACAGATATATACAGAAAATGTCACAAATTAGTATTATAATATAGTTTGTCAACGTTGTGTTTGCAGCTTGTTCTGCTGCACTGAAGAAGCCGAAATAAATCAGTTCCTGCAGCTTTAAGTTGACTCATTATGTTGCGTAACCAGGCAGCACAATACACTTTTAGTTAGTTGTTCCACAACGGCTCCATAACTATTCCTTTAGTCGTCATTATTTAATTGTTTACAACACTTTACATGTTGATGTGTACGATTTAACTTGCTCATTCATAATAAAATATGTATATTAAATAAATTAACAATAGCATGACTCACACTGTTTTTATTGTGGTTATATATAGACATAATTTTTGAGCAATCAAGTCTTAGAAATTCCTCAATAACAAGAGATTTGCAACGGCTTTATGATTTGTTTGATTCATGTTTAAACTTCATAAATAAACATTATTACATTAATAATAATAATAATAATAATAACATTAACATGCTTCTGCAGTTATAGGGATGCAAGCAAAGGCAAAACAACCAGTGATTGAAGTTGTCGAGGAGGAAGAAGAAGAGGTGGGAGACGAGGAGGGAGAAGAGGGAGACAATGTAGAGGCAGCTGTGGAGGAGGAGGAGGAGGAGGAGGAGGAGGAGGAGTATGCAGAAGAGGAGGAAGAGGATGAGGATGAATATGATGATGAGTATGAAGAGGAGTATGATGAGGAGTATAAAGAATATTATGAGGAGGAGCAAGCTGACGGAGAGGGGGAGGAGGAGGAAGAAGAAGAAGAAGAAGAAGAAGAAGAAGAAGAAGAAGAAGAAGAAGAAGAAGAAGAAGAAGAAGAAGAAGAAGAAGAAGAAGAAGAAGGAGCAGAAGCTGTAGACGAGGAGGAGGAAGAGGAGGAGGAAGAGGAAGCGGCAGATGAATTTGAGGAGGAGGAGGAGCAAGCGGCAGAAGGAGTTGAAGGGGAGGAGGAGGAGGGAGAAGTAGAAGGCTCAAGAGATGAAGAGGGAGTTGACACTGCTGCTGATGAAGAGGAGGAGGAGGAAGCGGCAGAAGGAGTTGAAGAGGAGGAGGACGAAGAGGAGGAGGACGAAGAGGAGGAGTTGAAGGTAGCTGCTGAGGTTGAGCAAGATGAGGATGAAGATGAAATTGATGAAGATGATGAAGATAAAGTTAAAGAAGCTGACAAAGATGATGATGATGATGATGATGATGATGATGATGATGATGATGATGATGATGAGGAAGAAGAAGAAAAAACAGATGCTGCTGATGAAGATGATGTTGAGGAGTTTGAACATGCAGCCGCTGAGGATGAGGACGATGATGATGATGATGATGATGATGATGATGATGATGATGATGATGATGATGATGATGATGATGATGATGATGATGAAGAAGAAGAGAAGACAGATGCTGCTGATGAAGATGATGTTGAGGAGTCTGCGGATGAGGATGATGATGAAGTTTCTCCTGAACCTATCTCTACTTCCGAGGATGAAGAGTCGGTGTCTCCTGACGCTCCTGTTGTCGTCAAAGACAGTGACGAAGACGTAGCCCTGCCCGTCGAAGACAACGGAAAAGATGAAGACGAAGACGACGAAGATGATACCAGTGACGATGCATTCACTGACACCTCAGAAATCAGTGGATCGGCACTTCTCTCCAGTGAGGAAGAGGAGCACGAGAGGGACAAGGACGACGATGAAGACGACAAATTAGTTGAGGGCGTCGCAACATCCGATAGCGACGGCGTCATTGCAGATGACAGCGATGACGACCTGGAGCTTGATCTTCCTCCTGTTCTTGCAGCCAGTGAGGATGATGAAGATGATGAAGATCATAAACTTGCTGAAGAAGAAGGTCTTCCCCTTTTACCTGTTGCAGAGGAGGAGGATGACTTTGATGATGATGATGATGATGATGATGATGATGATGATGATGATGATGATGATGATGATGATGATGATGATTATGAACACCTGGACAAGGACGTCAAAGTTGCCGGAGACGCCAAAGACGCTAATGAGGATGATGATGATGATGATCTGGACCAATCAGACGAGGACATCTCCGTCGCCACCTCGGAGCACTTTGCAGATGATGAAGATGATGAGGAAGACAGCGACCTCAGAGACTTCAACCTTGACTTCGACCTCGACAAAGAGGTCCGCGTTGACCTCGACGATGACGCCGACAAACCCGATGATGTCATTGAAGAAGACATCCATGACGACGATGATGATGATGATGATGTTGACGATAAGGAGGAGGAAGAGGAGGGTGAACTCCCTGTCTTTGAGAGTACAGACAGCGGAGTCTTGGGCGATGAAGACGATGATGACGACGTTGCTCTTCAAACAGATGAGGAGACCGTCTTCAGCGAAGACATCTCCTATGACATGACCGACGAGGATGAAGATGATGAAGATATCGATACCGGCTCATTTAAGTTCAACTTAGACCAAGAAGACGAAAAAGAAACATTGGTTGACGCTCCAAAAGATGGCGATGATGATGATGATGATGATGATGATGATGATGAAGTCACATCAGAGTCCTTAGGTAGCGAAGATGAAGAAGACGATGATGATGATGATGATGATGATGAAGACAACGATGATGATGATGAAGACAACGATGATGATGTTGATGAAGTCTTGCTTGCAGGTATAGTCCAGAACTATTGATTATTTTTATAGCCAAATACAATCCTAGTTTATGATTGGCTGCCAGATGTCCATTCAATTTAACTTTATTGACATTAAACAAATGTCAACAGATGAAATATCCTTCCGAGTTGATAATATAAATATGAATTATATATCAAAGCAATACTATACTAGAGCGTGCATGAGTGTGTACTATTTTCTGCATATTTATTATGTTTTATTTACAATTTATAAGATACATTTATTTTTTTATTCTATTTTTACGGTGGCTTTTTAAAAAACATGACTAGTTTTCATTAGTAACTGTTTGTAACCAGCACATTTATTTAGAACCGTTACAATGTAACTACTTAGTAGCTGACCATTATCAGGACTTATTGGACACCCTGCAGCCAATCAGAATTGAGTATTCACCTGGTAAACGTGGTACACAATGTAACACATTTTATTGCTGTGATGCATCTCAGTCGTTTATTAAATTCAGTTTTATTTTTCCGGTAACACCTTCCAGGTCCCTGACTGCCCCGTACATCACAACACATACAGTGTTTACTGGCTTTGTTATTTTGTTATTCATAATTATATAACACTTTGTGTATTTGTAGCCACCACTGCAGCAGCCTTCACTGTCCAGCAGGAGGCAGTAAAGACTGAGGCAGACGAGAAGGATGAAGATGAGGATGAGGACGCCAAACATGCTGCTGATGAAGGCGAGACTGAGGAGGCGGAAGCAGAAACAACCGGTGAGTCACAGCTGATCACTACTCATTTAAACTGCTTCTCTTTTTTTATAGGCAGTGCCATCATTTTAGCTGAAGTAAAGAAATCAATAATATTAAAACGCACTTTATTTTCCATCCATGTGTGCTCAGTTTAATGCATGAAACCTGGTTTTATTAAGAAGAAAAATCTTTCTTTAGTCTTTCTGTGTTCTATACATAATTTAGCCTATTTAGCTAATTAAATGTTTAATAAATAATACATGTTTTTTAGGTTCCCTTACTTTACTTCATTCTGCAGTTTTTTTTAAAGAAGCCAATATAATCTTTTCACATGTTTTTTTTTTTAATTTGAATGCTAGATTGGGTGTTTTTTCCCCCCATAACACTTGACAGCATGACATGATGTAAAAAAAAGATCAAAACATGAGCACACTTATCTCCACTACGCCAAATTATTATTATTATTATTATTATTATTATTATTATTATTATTATTATTATTATTATTATTATTATTATTATTATTATTTATTATCTAAGTTTTCGGTCACAAATGTTGTTGCGTCTTTTTTCATTGATTGTTTTTGTTTTTTTGTTGCACATATTTGTCTTTTGTCAACTGAGCCTACAAAGTGACGTTGCCGCTTTCGCCCTCAGCCACCCGCCAGCCTGCTGCCCTCGAGGATGACGAGGAGCCGACAGCTGAACTAAAGAAAACTGTCGAAGCGCCCGAAGGCGAGGAGGAGGAGGAGGAGGAGTACGGTGACGATGACGAGGAGGAGGACGAGGAGGAGGACGAGGAGGAGGACAAGGCTACGGTGGACGTGATCAAACCCGTGCCGGAGCCGGAGGAAGAAGCACCGAAGGCGCAGCCCACAGGTCAGAGAGCCGAGACAATCGCAGCTATCACATCACATGTATCACCTCCGCTGTCACTTCACCCGCATGCCTTGTGGTTCCAGTTTGTCCCTGTATGAGCTCTGCAAAGGCCGAAGAGTCCGCCAGCAAGACCGAGGACAGAAAAGGTTTGAGACACTCCTGTGAAGTTTGTTTTCAGGCCACAGCACTGAGAACATGCCTTCTTTTAGACTAGAGGAAGAAAAGCATCCACAATACACATTCAGGGGTTTATTCTACTACTTTGTCTGTTTGCGTCTGTAGATTTCTTCTAGATACACCAAAAGTTACCATTAGATGATGCCTCATTTGCATTTTTAACACAAGATGTTATAAAACTTGCAATACAATAAATGCTCCTATTAATGTGAGTAATGAACTGGTGAAGTTTCATGGTGATACCTATGAGTTAATGTTTTGACCCTATTCACCTGTAGAGTCTTCAGAATGTGTGTAATCTAACTAAACATCTCTTTAAAGAACATTTTCTCTCCATGAGTTTGTTCTCAGACTCTGATCCAGATATATTCACTTCAGCAGCTCTTACATCCACCACACTTTACTCTTTCATTCCTACATATATTCTGAGGGTTTATGCAGAGGGATTTGTTCACACAGCATTCATAACCTCATTTATACACATGTATTAATTAAAACATGGAGACCATTGTTTTCTTTTGTATGGATGTTGGCAGTATTTTCTAATTCATGGAGTGATAGAAAGAGTAAAAAAAAATGTTTAACCTGGTTTTTGAACCTCCAAATGTATCCAAATTATCACATAAAATACAGCTTAATTTATATATTTAAACACAACATTTCCGAAAACTTGTAAAACATAAAAATAATTGTCTTAACGTAAATAATCAACTAGGGAAGTTTCACAGTTACATACTTGTTTTCACCCTATTTCAGAAGCTCCGAGGAGAGTTTCAGCCCTGAGGAGGAGAAAAGGTAACGCACAAAACTCCACAAAACTCCAAACACAAATTAAGTAAATACATGATAATGAAGTAAATGTGTTAGGGCTTTTAGGCAACACACATCTCTAAATTCACGAGATTTAACTGTAATATTTCACATTAAATTACACTTTAATCCCTTCACAGTCGTTAACTGTAATATTGCACAATGCCCTACTCAGAATTGTATTGTACACTTCACTATACTGTAATTCCACAGCGTATACATACTGCTCTAATAATCTGATGGATATTTTTCTGTAAAATCACAGTTCAATGCTGTAATACTACAGCAACACATACTGCTTTATCCGAGTCATTTGATGCCATAACTGATTGTGAAGTCACGGTATATAGCTGTTATTTTACTATAATTTTTTGCAAACATGCCACAGTAAAGCTAATGAGGACTGTGATGGAGTATTGTGAAGTATAAAGATCCTTTAAATGTCTAAGTATCCGTTCGTAATTATTATTATTATTTTTTTAAGCTGAGAAGAGCACCAACGAGCCAAAAAGGAAAGGTAACGCCTAACTAACACTGCAACACGCCATCCTGTGTGTACAAGTGTAATCTTTATTCTTACTGGGATATGATCAATGAATCATGTTGTTGCATCCAGGTCTGCCCAGAATTTCAATTCTGCCGCCAACAACCAAGAGGATCAGGAGACTTCCTCCTCCTTTCAGAGGTACGCTCGCTTAACTGTCTATTAAATATTAGGCTGCAGCCAGCAGACAGATCAAACAAACAAAATACAACATGCTTATTACTGAGCTTTAGAGGTGCTGGGAGGTGGGATGGACGGAGCCAGGCTAGCTGTTTACCCCTGTTTCCAAGCTTTATGCTAAGCTAAGCTAACCGGCACTGCCCGTGGCTTCATATTCATCGTACAGAAATGACAGTGGTATTAAATCTTCTCCTATAACTCTATGCCAGGAAGGGCATTCCCTAAAATGTTGATGTATTTAAATTGACGTTGAACTTTAAGAAAACATGCAAAGAAAGCTGCAAAGATATCATGTGAATAATTGTAACGTTAAATGTAGCTTTCCAGAAAAACATTTTCTGTCACAATTTCTGTCACAATTTAAATTCATGGGATGTTTTCTCTTTTTAAATTCCAATAAAAAGCCAGGAAAGTGGAGAAGGCTCCGACCAAGACTCCCAAAAAAAGTAAGTGGAAGAATGAACCACCATTGAGTCATATTTACGCTCATTCTCTGCTAAGAGTCAAAGTATTGAACTGTTGATATAAACTTTGTCAAAACGTCTGTTGTCAAGTCAAATTTTATTTATCAGCCCAATATAGCAAATCACAAGCATCAGGGAGCTCAGGGAGTCCTAAGAGCCTCGATTCAGGTAAGAAACACTCTGCAGAAGGGATCCCTCTCTCAGGACGTACACACACACACACACACACACACACACACACACACACACACACACACACACACACACACACACACACATACACACATTCAACTACCAATTACAAGATTTTTTTTTGCAAATAACCACTATAGATGACAAAAACAATGTAAATAGATAACATTTATAATTTTTAATGGTTTACATTGACCTCAGAGCGGAGGAAAATAATTCCCTGGAGCCTTGTAGAGCAGCTGCTATAACAAAACAAAACAAAAGCGATCCGTATTTACCAAAATGAATCATCAATGAACGGCAATTGGTATACAAACGGGATCGGGGGCATCTCTAAAAGTTGTATTTTGTATCTTTTTTGTGCCGATCCGATCTGTGACTCAAAACCGTGATACGTTCCGAACCGTGAGTTCTATGATCGATTGCACCGCTAACATTCATACATGCATACATGTATACTTATATACATGCAGAGGTCCTTGAGCATGCAGTAATACATGAGCACAAAAAATATTAGGCTGATGGGCCCCGATGTGATGTGAGATCAGCCGTGGACAGACTCACGCATGCACGCACACAGACAACAGAATGCAAACAGAATGCATCTCCTGGTGGAGAAATAATATATATATATATATATCTTTTTTCATCTAGTCATTTTTTATTTGACAGAGACAGAGACCAAAAAACAAGAAGAAGTCCCAGAATCTGGACAAGAAGGTGAAATACATTTAATTTCATTATTAATTACTATATATACATATATGCAGTATATGCAGTATATGTGCATGCACAACAGCCCCCATATAGTTTATTTGCTCTGTTTCAGTTGGCCCTTGCAGACCTGCACCGGTCTACTGCCCGTCCCCACCTGGCTGGTACGGTAAGTACCAACGTGATCATACAGGAAGGTAAACATCTGCTTTCATAACGACGACCTGCTTCAAAATACACGTTTATCTTCCAGTTCATCACATCGTCACAGACAACCCGTACCCTCCTCCGACCATGCCAGGTATTTACACTGTTGTCATATTAACCAGTACAATTTTTCCCATTTTCTTCTTCTGGGAAAATTACAAAAACATATTTTTCCAGCTCCGTCAGCTCCGGTTCTGACCGCTCACCCGGCCCATCCCGGAGCTCCACCACCGCCGCTCTACCAGCAGCAGCCGATGCAGCCGATGCAGCCGATGCAGCCGATGCAGCCGATGCAACCGATGCAGCCGATGCAGCCGATCTACGCTCAGTACCAAATGTATCCACCGATGCAGCCGATGATGCAGCCAGTGATGCAGCCTCAGGCGGAGCCGGTGCAGCCGGTCGCACCGGGTGAACCAATCCAGCCAGAAGTCACGGATGAAGAGCTGGAGGTCCAGACTCCGGCTGCTGAAGCTCAGCCGGCTGAGGCTGCAGTCCAGGGTGAGAGGACACGATTCAATCAGACCCGAGACTCACTGTATTCTTCTTATCCAGTACTAGTGAAAGCTTTCAGTCAGTCTGGCTGAACTATTATCTATCAGTCTTCTGCTAAATCTGTCACTCAAAGACATATAAAACTGATTTCACCAGGTAAAGGTGTATAACTGTGCACAGAAGAACTTGACTTACATAAAGCAAAATGGTCTATGCACCACAGAGGGTCATAGTTTATTTTTATATGGGTTCTCTCCTTTTAATTCACATTTGAATGCACTATAAACCACTTTGGAAGGAAATCAAAACATTTCTCGTGACAGAAAAGAAAATAACTATCATAAAATTCTTCTTTTCCATTCCCTTTGGATTCTTTGTTACATATTATAGTCAGAATATGTTGCTGTTAGGGACATTATATTTTAAATGTCATACAAATTGAGGTATGTATTTTCAAGATTTTTGATCTGCTGGGATAAAAATATATAAATGTTGAGTTTCTATTCAAATCAACATTGAAAATTTAACTTCAATCTGTAATAAAATAATGTTGGTTGGTACATACTTAATTTTAATAATATAAACACAGATTTTTTAAAGAAAAACACATCTTAAATAATATAATAAAACCTTAAATTTCATGACTTATTCAAAGTCTTCTCTCTTAAAGAACCGGAGACCGTTGAGGAAGAAGTGATGGCTGCCTCCATCAAGAAAGGTAATTTGTTGTTAAACTCACATAAGTAATTAATTTTCTCTTAATTAATGCTGTAAAACAATAATCAATATGTCATATTTTCCAGCCGCAAAGAAGAAAACCAAGGCCGCCGATTCAGAAAAAGGTACCGTGTGCGTCTCCAGATCCACTGAGTGTCAAATGTGTCAGTAAACTGGAGGATTCTCAGTGAATAACTGCAGCTGCAGCATTAAACAGTGATGCACAATGGCACAATGTGCTGTATGGATGCATTCATTATGCATCATTAACTCTGCATGGCCGTTCCACTCCAATTATCTCCTCAGAGCCAGCAGCAGCCACCGAGAAAACAAAGAAAGGTAATTTATGTTTACAGCGCAGTAATTTGCTTTTTTATAAAGGCGCACACACACTTGAGGGTTGCTACAAATTATGCAGACGGCAATTTGAGCCCTGCTGTAAACGTGCACACACAATTACACACTCCAGGAAAATATGAATATAATTCAACAAAATGTTTTCCAAATCTAGACGCGGCTGCTTTGATTGACAAAACCAAAACGGCTGGTGCCGCGAAGAAAGGTGATTAAACTCTGTGGTTATCTTGAGGAATCTTCACTTTAATTTAGTAAAGAAATTAACAATGAATGCAATAAAGAACAAACATTTTATCATAATTAAAACACGACACACACGCTGCACTCAGTAATTATTTTTTGTTGCAGAGCCGACAGAAAGAAAAGAGAAAAACAAAAGTCCTGCAGTGGCGAAAAAAGGTAATGAACATTTTGATGGAATATAAAGTTTCTATACTTTACATGAATAATGTAAAATTTACTTTAAGATTTTACATATTTAAGGCAGCTGTGTTTGTTTTCACAGAGCCAGCTGTAAAAGAGAAAACTAAACCTGTTGCAGTGGCGAAGAAAGGTAGTGAACATTTTGGGAGAATTTATAGTTTTCACCTCATTTAAACTAAATAAAACAAGAGAAAACAAGTTCCTTAAAACTATATAATATTAGCCTACGAGAAGGCTGAAAAGTGATCATCATTAATGTGAACATGGATTTAAGAATATACAAATGTATGGCATATCTTTGTGTTTTTATATCTTTGATTTTACAGAACCAAAAGAGAAAACCAAACCAGTTGCAGTGGCTAAGAAAGGTAATGCACGTTTTAGTAGAATATAAAGTTTCCACCTCACATAAACTAAATAAAACAAGTTCCTTAAAAGTATACAATATTAGCCTACGAGAAGATTGAGAAGTAATCATCATAATGTGAACATGATTTTAAGATTATATACTAATTTATGTCATATCTTTGTATTTTTTTTATCGTTGTTTTTTACAGAGCCAGTTGTAAAAGAGAAAACCAAACCTGTTGTAGTGGCTAAGAAAGGTATATGAACATTATAATATTGAGTAATGACTGTTAGCTGTTTGCATGAAGTCTTGAAAGTTTGTCGTCATATTTTATGACAAAAAAACAGATTTTGTGTAATTGTGGTTTTATAAATGTAATTCATGGTGCTGTTAGATTGCTGCTAGACGGTATACAGGTGTGTTTGGATCACACAAGTATAAAACAATTATATCCAGCCATCTAATTCTGAAAATAGTATGATACTAATAATATTAGTTTATCTGACACTGCAAAAATACTGGTGTAACAGGCCAAATTAACCCCCGCCCAGATTAAACCTGGGTATACTTTAGCCCAGGCCCGAGTATACCCCTGGGATAAACTGTCTATACCCGGGGGGTGTAAAATAGCCTAGGCCAGACTATACCCCTCCAGGCAGGGCCGGTCCTTCCTATAGGGATCATAATGTCAGGTAATCTTGATAGTTAGCTAACGTTACCTAGCCAGTGAAGGGGTGTGACGTTCGTTATTGCCATTCAGTCGAAACCGTCATCAGGCTATTTTAGCTAAACCTAGACATGTTCAGCTGTACCGCAGTTTGCGTCATTTTTGTTGTGTCATGAAGTAACAACGTTAGTATTGGTGTAGCGAGCTAGACAGTTTAATCAGATCTGATTCAACTAATCAACAGCTATCTTGGAATGAAAAAAGTATGTCAGGCTGTCCAAATACACCAAAATGCTACTGAGAAGTGTGGTAGTAATCTTTGATCTTTGTGGATGTTTTGATGTTGTTATCAGTGTTTAACTTTGAACTTTGATATTGTAGCAAGGACTTGCTAGTCTTAGAAGTTGAAGTTACAGGACGTAGTAATCTTTGATCTTTGTGGAAGTCTAATATGTTTTCAGTTTTAAGTACTACAAGTCTATGTTTTAGAGTTTTAAGATTTAAGTCAGTTAGCGTTCTCACTTAATTTACCTGACAAAGCTGAACCCCCAATAAAATGTAAAAAAATTAAGTAATTCTTGTGTATATCACTCAACACTACTGACCTCAGGTATAGTCCGGACTGGGGATATACTATGGCCTGTTACACCAGGTTCAAACACAATGAATACACAGGCAATTGTTTGAAAGAATATTTACATTATAGTTTCAAAAGTATCAAACTATTCTGCACATCCCTTCTGATAGAGGTTATCACTATAATGTGAAGATGGATTGTATTCATTTATATTTTGTATCTTTAAGTTAGTTGCATTTGATTTCACAGAGCCAGCTGTAAAAGTGAAAGCCAAATCTGCTGCAGCTGCTAAGAAAGGTATAAAAGATTTAAACATCTTAAGTTAAATGAAAACTAATCCACCCACCTCCTTCATGTGAATGAGCAGCTGATATTTCACTAATAAAGCACATGATTGAGAACACTAATCGCAACTCTTTCCTCATTATTTTAGAGCCTGCAGCTGCGGGACAGAAGAGGAAATCCTCCCCCGAGAAGACAGGTGACGACACGTTGACGTGCATCGATTAGCAGTGAAGTCGGTCGTCGTTCTCGTCAGCGACATGAAAAGATGATTGGAAACTAATAGTTTTTTTTTTGCTTCTCTCCGAAGCATCGCCCTTCAGGAGCAAAGTCAAAGCTTCTGCCGCAAAGAGAGGTACAACCGTTCACTAACATGGCAATCTGGCAATTCTCGCTTGCATTATCTTCTCTTATTATACAGATCCTAAACCAGATTTGGGTTTGAGTGTAAAATTTAAATCTAGGCATTCATTTTGTCAGATCCAGATCTGTATCCACAGCCAATCAAACTGAGAACAAGACTAGAAGCTGTAAGGAGGGTGAATGTAACATCTCAGGCAAAGGAGGACAAACCTGCCAGATCTTCGTCTGAACCGGGTAACACCGGTTTCTGTTACTTTCTTTTCTCTAACGTGGGACACGAATGATCGTTCAGGATTTTATTGCCATGTGGGGTTGTGCATAACTCTGATTCTGAAACATACATTTCTTTTTTTTTATTTCAGCCAAAACAAGAACAAAATTATTGGCGGACATGAAAAGTGAGTAACACTGGACTTTCACCCAGGAGACCGTTGTTTGTGTCCCGTGTGAAACCAGAAGTCAATGTTGATTTATTTGTCACGTAACTTCCGTACTTAAGTAACGCCACATTGTTTGTAATGTAACTTCAGTACTTAAGTAACACCACATTGACCTGTTTGTTATGTAACTTCAGTACTTAACCCTTCAGGGTCTTAGGCCTTTTTCTCGATTTTAATAATTTCTTAAATTCACCTTTTAAAGGCACTTTCATATGTGATATATACCCATGTGTTACATTAAACATTGCAGAACAATCTCAGCTCTCTATATAATGAGGCACAATTGTCATAAGGCACAAGTGTAAAGCTGAAAAATCAAAGCTCGATTTTTTTTAATTCTTCATATCTCTTGTGAAAACATACCTTTACTCATGTGAATGAGCTGTTTTGCTGATGGAAATTGGTTTACCAAAGGTCTTAGGTTCACAAAACTATTCACAATGTTTACACAATGTGCATGTTTCAATTTCAGTTTCGTTTTTTCAAGAACAGTTTACAGAACAAGAACAACATATGTACTCTGTATACATGTGTGTACTATGTACTCTTTACCAGCGCATGGTCGTGTGTCGCGTAGCACAGAGTAAAACTAAACAGCTGAGCGGAGCAGAGTAGCTGTGCCGTCCGTCTGTGGCAAGTGTTGTTCTGCAGTACACTGCAAGAAGACACTAGTTTTTAGCTGGGTAGTGTGCTGTCTATCTAACAAAAAAACAGTGTATTGTTGCAGCGTAGGTGGGTGGGTAGGTCCTTAGGGATTTCCTGAGTGTTCATTGGATAGTTTCACACAAAATGTCGACGGACACCTGAATTGACAAATCACGGTGAAAGGCGGAGCTCGACACAGACTCCACAGCCTGTCAGCTCCTGTTACAGGCACCTAAGAACACACAGAGGAGAGGGGCGGAAATTACAGGGTTTGGCGGATCTAACAGCAGCGGATACTTATTTCTGCGCCGTTTTTTCGCGAAGCTATGAATATTTAAAAAAACGTAAACACTGTCAATCACGCTGGTGTAATTCAAGACCCCAGACCCAGAGGGTTAAGTAACGCCACATTTTCCTGTTTGTCACTTAACTTCAGTAGTTAAGTAATGCTACATTGTTTGTCACGTAACTTCAGTACTTAAGTAACGCTACATTGTCCTGTTGTCACGTAACTTCAGTACTTAAGATAGATAGATAGATAGATAGATAGATAGATAGATAGATAGATAGATAGATAGATAGATAGATAGATAGATAGATAGATAGATAGATAGATAGATAGATACTTTATTAATCCCCAAGGGGAAATTTGTTGTCATCAGTAGCGCCTTACAACTTGAAGATACAAACACACAAGATAAAAGATAAAATATATAAAGAAGCAACAGGGATGAAAGATATATACAAAATAAATAAAATAAAATAAAGTAAAATATAAATGTGTATATATATATATATATATATATATATATATATATATATATATATATATATATATATATATATATATATTACTTTATTTTATATATATATATCTAATATACACAATAAAATAAAATAAAATAGAATAGAATACAACTAACTGGAATGAAATATCTTTACAGCCGCAGAGTGTATTCATTAATTAAGCAAATTAAATGTAAACAATAGATAGTGCAAAATGCAAAGTATGTATGTGAAGTGTAATAAGCAAACACATGTACAGTGATGAATTGAATTAATCCACAGAGGATCTAGCTAGCGGTCACTTATTATAAAGCCGTATTGCCGTAGGCAGGAATGTTCTCCTGTAACGGTCCTTGTGACAGCAGAGCGTGATGAATCTTCTGGAGAAAGTGCTCCGCTGACCCTGCAGTAGGTGGTGGAGAGGGTGGTCCGGGTTGTCCAATATGGACAATAGTTTCTTTAGTGTCCTCCTCTCCACCACCTGTTAAGTAACACTACATTGTCCTGTTTGTCACGTAACTTCAGTACTTAAGTAACACTACATTGTCCTGTTGTCACGTAACTTCAGTACTTAATAAACATCACTTAACACCACCTAACTCTCAAAATCTTTCAAATTATGAGATTAAATGGGGTGTTTTCTGCATGACAAAATTTCAATTAGGGACATGCCAAACGGCATTACTCTGAGAGGAGAATTATATTACAAGAATATTAAATGTACACCACAATTACACTGAGTTATTTGGCAGGATGTAATGATTCTCGTCTGTCCTCTCGCAGGCAAAACTGAGAAGGCTGAAAAGAAATCTGGCAAAGAGGCTCGAGGTATGGATTCACAATTAGAATGTGATGAGTGATGAGGACGTTTGATAGTTTGATCTTTTTCTCTCTTTTTCTCCCCTCTCTCACATTTTAGACGAAGACAAACATCCATCACAAGCGAGTGAGTATGAAAGTTATTTCTCCAGAAGCTTTGTTGATAAAAAGAAACAACATGATCAGTATTCATATTTCTCCAAAAGATGTTAAAGGCCTGCACACTTATGCTGTGTTCAGACTGTCAGATTAGGCAACTGTCATAAATTCTTGCCGTGACTCGGCCGAGAGACATGAAAGACTTTCCTGTCTGTCATGACCTGCATGATGTCAGCGAGAGTGTTGTTATTAATATACAAATTTGTCGAGAATCATCATCGCCTACATGCGATATAAAACCACAAGTAAAATCAAGGTGAATGTCGCTCAAGAAATGCGGTTAGAACACAACTACAACAAAGGATGACTGCCGTAGAGGACACACCGGTGTTTCCTTGCTCCTAGCTCCTCCAGCAAGCCTCCTCACTCCTTGAGATGCATGTTAGATATTCAAGATGGAGCACTGAGAGCAAATTGAGAAATCAGAAAAGCCCTTAATGACAGAAGTGACTGTTTCTCTGATTCCCCCTGGAAATATTTTCATATTTAACTATGATAAATATATATATATATATATATATTTATATAAAAATATATATTTATATATATGTATATGAATATATACTGTATATATAAATACATATATATTTATACGTATATATTTACGCATATAAATATTTATATATATATATATATAAATATATATATATATATGATAGTTGGAAATGAATACAGAGATATGATTCCCTGGTATTCCTTACCCCAGTTCATTCATGTTGTCAAAGAACATTTATGATCCACTATAGTCGACTGATAGCAAATGAATAAGATGCATTCATTCATATACAAACGCCTGTAATTTACCTGTCGACGCCGACCTAAAGGAGCATTTGTTTACATGTTTTACACTTTATGCTTGTTGTTCATAGAGAATGGAAAGAGAGCTCCCTGTAAAGCTTAAGGTATTCAGTTAATTTCCCCCACCTCTCCTCTGGTTGACTCAATACGAATTTGCTTAGAATTTAATGAGATCAGCTGATTGAGACGAGATTAGCGGCCTTTTTCTGAGCCGCCTCGAGTCATCGGAAGAGATTATGGCCTTTGATGAATACCGCAACAATAATACTTAGCCGGATTGATTAAATCCATGAAGCAAAACCCATTAAATTGGGCATTTAGTGTCCCGTTCTTATTGAGTCATCCAGTGGAGAATCAACACTCCCCCACCGCCCAGAGTGACTCTTCACTTTCCTGATATTAACATCTGACACACTTTTTCCTCTTTCTTATCAAAAAAATTGTAAGATGTAGAGTTTTAATTTGCTGCTTTTTTGGGTTTTATTTTTGAGATGCCACTACTTTATAGACACGATCAACCAATAATTTAAGTTGTCTGTTTCATGCATTTTCTTTTTTAGAAGTTTATAGAAAATGTCTCATGTAGAGGGTTTTAAATAATGTATTTTCCTACATCAAATCACAGTTAAAGTCAAACTGAAATTGCATTTCTTCTCCATAAATCTGTAATGATGTCGCTGTTGTGCTCCCGGCCAATAAACGCACACATGACAATTGTTACAAAGTAAGTCAGGACAAATATCAAGGATGTTGATTTATAGAAACAATTTGATTCGATTTTTTGCCTGGACTTTAACAGGGGAGTGAAAGTCATGGATTCAACAACTTGTTTGAATTAAACCTTTGTCTCTCTCTCTCTCTTTTCTATTTACATGCATGTCGTCCTTTTTTTCCTTCTATCTCACTCACACAGACTCACACTCGCGTACCGACAATATATAAAACTGTGTTTTCATCCCATTTCTTGCAGAAGAAATCCAGACTGATGACCATATGACGGAAAAGAAGAAACCAAGTAAGAGTTGCTGAAATTCCATAATTTTTTAGAATTTCTTTTTCCTTCTTGTGTTAAAAAAATACTTCTTACTTCTTTTGTGACAATCATATAGAATATGATGCATTGCTGCAACTTAAACTACCCAACAGGATATAAAAGCGTTGCATTTAGCTCCAAACGTCACCCCATTTCTTTAATTCTTCATTAATCCTCTTTACCTCCATCTCGTCTTCACAGGCCAGAGATACTTCCAGTGCATTTACGTCCCCGGTAAAAATGCCCAGTACCCCTTGCGACCTTTGACCCCGGCCATGTCCCCTGCCATGATGAGCCCTGCGATCAGGTCCATGTTGGAGCAGCAGCAGAGAGCAGCGAGGGCGGCGGGCCAATAAACCTGAACTCTCACCTCACAATCTGACGAGCACCGCATCTCCCCGTCCAGCAGGAGGAGATGTTTCTTTTTCCTCTCACAGACAGATGAGAGTGTATGGAACTATTTTGTCTTTTAATTTATTGATACGTTTATTTCCTCTCTGTGTGGTTGAGCTCCTGGGGTTCCTGTTGATAATTCCCAATCTTCCTCTCAGCTGATGCTTAGATTAAATATAATATCACCAAAATCCAAACAAGGAAGCATTTATGTGGTACCTCATAAAGCGTAATGTACATAATGCTTGATGCTAGATTGTAGATACACGTGCATACCTTTTACTTCTGCACTCGGGTTTAATATAAGCTTTCTATGGTGCCCTAATTTAGCTTTTATACTGAAAGGCAGTGCAATTATGCACAGTGAGAAACACATACTAGTTGTAATAAATGCAAAACTGATGATGCACAAACAAACCTGATAATAAAGAACAAACTGAGAAAGTATTTTGCATCAAATGTTAACGGAAAATAAATCAGGAAACTATAAAGAAATGAGAGAAATAAAGAATTATTTAGTATTTTTATTTAAAAGGCATAAAATATTACTTGAAGGCGCTTAATGCATATTTATTAGAATAACAGTTCCCATCAACAGCTTCTTTCCTCTTGTATTTCCCGCGTATCAAGGTGTGCTTTGCTGCATCTGCGAGAGATTATTAGCATGCACACGTTTGAAGGGTCGGATGCCAGGAGCTCCCACCTTTTGATCCAAGCAGCCTCCCCGTCTGTTGTTGAGTCTCATCAACGTGGTAAATGTTGCAGACGGATGCTCAATGATGATGAGAAATATTCTTCTTCTTCATGACCTAATATCAGGCAGCAGTGAAGAGGAAGATGAGCTCATCTCTGCAGGACACAATTTGTAAAACATGCTTTATTTAAACACTTTTGGTCCCCTCATCTAATACTACAAATACGTTATGATTTGAATCCGGATATCTTTTTGTGTAGTTGACCTTTCATTTTTTTCCTCATGCAAATCTTGACGTCAAAAATTGTGGATGACAACTCAGCTTTGTTTGTCTAAATGAAGTGCAGTTTGTAGAATCGATGGCGTCATATTTCTGCAAATTTGATCAGATAGGATCTCAAACTGTTTAAAGTTGAGGTGTAGGTGTAAGACATAAATAGGACTGCAGGGATGACATATTCTTGGGGTCAAACAGGAAGTTGGCATCGCTCTGGTTCCCTCCACAAAACGGCAATGAGATTTTGTTCTATTGGATTTGGATTCTTTTCAGAAAATGTGTCAAACACACGTTTATGATACTGACACTATTTGTTCAACAAGATAATCTTCACAAATGAACGCCACTTTTTACAATTTTGTTTTGTGAAGCATGAGTACAATCAGCAGGAGTAAAACAGCTAACATTAGGCTCTAAAGGAGCTCGACTACAGTCACATGACTTCACGTCTCCACCACTGAGCTGAGGGAGGACTAGTGTTCTAGTGAGGACTTTTAGACGTTTTCAGACGTATTTTTTTATCATAGAACAAAATGTTAAAATCCTCTTCAGCTTGTTTTAACCACAAAAAAACGTATTTCATGCTTCTAAGCAAAATAACTCATTGGCTTTGAGATGAGGGAACCAGAAGTGCCAAACTGCTGACTCATTTCCTGTTTTTTGGCCATCGACAGCCCTCCAGTTATTCAAGGTGCTCAGAGACGGGGAGTCTGCACGGCTCAACTCGACGATGTGACCAACTAAAGAGACGCTGTGATGTCCGCCACAGTGGATAAATGTCTTGTTAATCATCGGCTTACTTACAACGCCGGATGCATTGTCGTATGTTCAGTTACCTCACTCGCTCTGGTTTTGCACCTTTAGCAACGGCGTTGCCTTGTTGCCGCTGCGAAACCGGCTGCTGAGCATTATCGGCAATTTGAGCTTTTTTTGTTTTACTGAACTTAACTACAAAGAACCAAAAGGTTTAATCCTGGGATACGACGTGCTGTGGAGTTCAGTTTATTCACACCTACAGTTCCGAAGCTGTATTATTAATTCCTCCCATGTTTTGCGGTGTTCGGAGCTCGCACTGGTTTTCCTCCAGTTGAACAGCTTGTGGACGGGACTCAGAGCAGCTGTTTAACTGCAGACTGATGTTTGAGGTGTGGCAATAATGTGGGACTGTATCTTGCATTGCAGGTCTATGACACAACCTTTTCAAGGTTATCCCCCAGAAAAGTCTTAAGGTGTGTTCAGACTGAGCCCAAAGCTAATTTCAGAGGCGACGCAGGTTACATTACATTACATTTCATTTAGCTGACGCTTGTATCCAAAGCGACTTACAATAAGTGCATTCAACCATGAGTACAAACTCAGAACAACAAGAATCAGGAAAGTACAGATGTGCAGAAGTGCAGATGCAAGCAAAGTCAAAGGAAACAGTTCAATGTGTGCAGCACAAACATTTGAAAATGCCTCTGCTATAGCGAGACATTTGCACTAATCTTGCAGCTGCATGACTCAGAGACAATAAACTGAGGAAAAGAGAACTGGAGCTAACGTGCTAACGTTGCTAACGTTGCTACCAGGCCGACAGTGAGAAACACCTTTGAAACCACTGGTGCGTTAGAACCAAAGCGATCTCCGTTCCGCTGTTGGCGAACTGATTTTGAAATGTGGAGTTATTTTTACCCGAGGTTTGATCTAAACTCAGGGTTAATGAGTCCGTGTGTGAAGCGAGGTGACGAGAGCCCCGAGGCCGCTTTCTGCAGGGTTTGGGTCAACGGGCCTGCGAGAGGTCGGCGTGAAGAGCACTCGTGCTTCACGGCCACATGAGACCTGACAACCATTTACAGAAGACACCTGCTGCATGTTCGTGCTGTTTAAAAAAGGCACCTGGCAGGTGCCTTTTCAGGTGCTTCAGGTAGGGTGACCAGACGTCCTCTTTTTCCCGGACATGTCCTCTTTTCGAGACCTAAAAAAAGCGTCCGGCAGGGATTCCAAAAACGTCCGGGATTTTGCTACGTCGGGGAAAATAGTTATTACCCCCTTACAAGTTTTGGAAATGGTACGTCCGGGAAAGTAGTTATTACCCCCTTACAAGTTTTGGAAATGGTATCTCCCTCACGTTCCACCTTCTTGCGCAAGCTCTGACTGTAGAGAGAACTGTCATTGGTCGACCGATCTCAACGTAAATGTAAGTTCACGGCATGCTACACACTACTGCTCCCCCCCCCCCGGAACGAAGTGTCCTCCTCCTCCTCTCTCTCCTTCTCCACCCCCCCCCCCCCCCTCCCCCCGGAACGAAGTGTCCTCTTTTTCACAAACTCAAATCTGGTCACCCTAGCTTCAGGTGCTTTTTGTTTCGAGAGGCATTATTTGATAAATGAGTCCTGTTCCACGCTCTGCTTTCTGGAGTGTGCCCTGAAACAAAATCTGCTCTGCAGCTGCTTGATATTTAGCAATATTAGAAAGTAATTACAGTAAAAACAGCTGCAGCTGTGCGCTGTTAATTGTGTTTTTAAATCTAATATAATCTAAATAAAATCTCACCAAACTGTATGCAACAAATTTCATAGCATTCATAGGATTTGCGTGAACCTAAAAGGTGACTATATCTGTGATTACATGTTCTTAATATGGATTTGTACATTTATGTAAAGCTGTTGAGAACAAATAGGATACATTGAATGTTGACCTTTCTGAACCAAAGAAACATTTCATAAATATGTTTCATATCAGCCTTGTAACACGCACAATGACAGATGTTTGGTTAAGTGTAACGTAAAACACATAATCATATCTGGTTTCACATGGGACACGGAAAGCGGTCACCTGGGTGAAAGTCCAGCCTTGTGTTAGTGTGACTCCCCTGACACTCGTGGACTTCTTTGGCTTCTTATACTCATTATTAAACCACGTAACGTGTTAAATGACGGCCGCTCGATACATACGTCACTAGCTCTAATTTAAGTTTCGCTGTCCAGTTACACAGAGACCATGTTTTACTTCTTATTCTGAGTTTCTTATATTTGCTGCTCAGCATTTTTTTGGTCAGTATTTCGTTTGATAATTTTGTACGTAACTATAAAAAAAGAAGTCAAAACTTTGATCAGAGCTGCTGTCCACGTAACCGACCGTGACCACTCGCCATTTTAAAGGATTCATATGAGATTCTTGACCACTAGTGGCGCTTATATCTTCATTTCACTTAATTCCCATTATGAACAGCTGGCAGTGGTAAAATGTAGAAATGCAGCAATAAAAGTGGAGAATACTGCAAGCTGATGCAACTAAACAAAGTAGCTTTAACAGAAAAACGTCTATATTCAATGTAGTGCAACATTAACATAAATACGCAATTTCTTTTGTTATTGCTCAAACATAACACAACAATAAAATATGATCTGATAAATGATTTGAGCGTTAAGTTTTGCAGAAGAAGAAACCCAGTTGCCTGGCGTTGTACGTTTCTGTGAACCGCATTTGTTGAATCTCTACGTTTCTGCACCAAAAGCACGTTTCATATCAACAATTCTACATAAAACCTTAAGAGTTTTTAAGTTTACTTAACTTCAAAATAAGAAACGTGCCTTTTGGTTTCACACGGGACAGAAACTTAACAAAAGTCCCGCTTTGGACCCGTCCGTCCACCCCGACCTCCTCCGTGACACGAATTTACGGAGACTTTGACTGAAAGTATTTGCAATATGTCGAATAAAAAAAGAATAAAACGTTCCCTTGAACCGTTAATTTCAGTATTTTTGTCGTACGGGAACGTAATTCTTTTAGGAGACCAGGCTGATGGAACACATGAGGTGAAGTTAAAGTCAGACCAACGTGCTTTACGGAGTCACATGACTCAAATTAACTCTGTGTTAACTGTGTTTGCGTCATTGACCTCACTATGAAGTGTGTCTTTGTTTACACTACAGTGACTCCTGAGGGGCATTCAGGGGCTTTTAAAACCAGGTTTCTGAACCCTGCAGCTCCAGAGTAAATGTTTAAAAACTACTTTGTGAAGATTTTTTTTCAAGATTTTCAGAGGTGTAAATTAATGTTTTATTTTTTTGCAAATTAAATAATTTGTTTCAAGGGTTTAACGGGGCAATCCTTAAGATTTCAGTCCTGGTTGATTTAGAATTTCCACCTAAGTGAAAACTAAAATAATTATTTAGCAGTCTGGAGTCTTTGGCTGCACTAACGTGCTATTTTTTCAGATTTATGTGCATATTTCCATTTTTTTGTGTGGTTGAAATGGAGAACACTGGTGATACGTATTCTTTTTCTGGGAACGTCGCCACAGACAAGCAGTTCGTAAAACTGCAAATGCATCATGGGTTGGTTATAGGCTTCAGTAAAAGCTGCTGACTTAACTATAAAAAAACTTTAAAGGCAGTGGGAAATATGAGGATTGTGTTGCAATAAGAGCAGATGAATTATTAAAGTGAGAAGAGAGAATTTTATCCTCCGAACAAATACATTTTGAGGTTGTTTGGTTCTTTTTTCTCTCACTTATTTTGTTAATGTTTCTTATGTAACTTGAGTGATGGCGTAATTTACAGGAAGTACAGCGACACTTGTTTAATTCACACGACAGTCAGTTAGACGCCGCATGGAGAATGTAGATAATAGTTTATTTTATGTGTTGCTCTCTGGAGACAAATCACCTCATCTAAGAGATAAAAAGGAAGCTGGTTTGCTTAAAAAAAAACATGTTTTTTGTGTGTTGTTAAATATCATCAGACTGTAAATGTGGGCGTTCATTTTATCTGTTTTTCATAACCAGACGGTATAACACCTGTTGCACGTTTGATAAAGCAGAGGCGTACGATGCTGCCACATGAGGAGGTTTTAAAACGTTTTAAAGCAGCACTTAAGGGACTCCACTGAGGACGTCCGCCCTGGTAATACATAGGATTAAATCACCAAAAAATGCATTTTGTGAGTCAGAATTTCAATAAATATTTGCAGAAACTTGCGAGGACGTCACCGTGCCTTTCTTTAAATTCCTCACAAGAAAAGTGTTTGGAGGAGAACTACTTGCTGCCTGGAAAACATCTTTTTATGGACATTTATCAACAGTTACTGTCGATGTTTTGATCTAATTTACTTTTCAATATACATAAATACATAACTGAAGCCAAATGTTGTTTGTGCACCAATTGAAGCATTTTAATTATGTTTATTGATAACTTCCTGATGTGAAACTAAATGTTGCTAATGAACGTAATCTGTGCGGTAATACTCCAAAACATGAGCAGGTGTCCCTATATCAGGGTCATATGAAGGTACCTGTACAAGTAACACATCTCCCTGTATATTAAACCTACATTTGAGTTAATTTTTTTTTTTTATATTGTATATTTGGCTCTCCTATAGGCTAAAGGGATAAAACAAAGCCACCAGTAAGTCCTCTTGAGTCATCTTTCAGAATTAACGCAAAGTAGAAGTGTTTAACAAAAGCTCTTCAAAAACAAATTATGATAATGAAAACCAAACCAAAGTTAAATCAACACTTAAATCATAAAACAATGTGCTCCTTTTTCAGTTTGATATTATAATTATTTTGGACACTCATCTTGTGATCTTAAATCCAGGAAATGCAGGTATATTAGGTATTAGGTATTAGGTATTTGCGCGTATTCCAATAAATAAAATACCAATAGTAAAACTTGTAAACCTGTAAAATGATGTTAAATATGTTTCTGTGTTATTAGGCGGATGTTTACAGCAGATAATCTTGGAAAGTTTACGTCTGCACAAAAGTTGTTGTTTTTTATGTTAAAACTTAAGTGTGTGAACGCTTGCCAAAGAAACACCAAGTTTTCGTCTCCGCACAAAAGTTATTCCAATTTTTACACGTACATTGTGTGAACACTTTCCAAAGAAACACAGTTTGTCGGGTTCCGCCATCATTTTTGTTTACTTTTCAGGCTTTTTTTTGCCAAGTGTACAGTAGATTTTGCTCTTGAGGTAATCTTTTTGGTTCAAATTGTTTTAATTCTCTCTTAATTGCATTTGATATATTCTGCACAACAACACTGAAACAATTGTGATCATATAAGGTCATATAGCCACTTCTAAAACTTAGCAAGTTTGTCCTGCGCTCAAAAAACACTTCCCTAAGTGCAAACTCTTCTCTCTTCGGCTATAACTGCAGCGCAAATAAGCACAAAATTATGAGAAATGTGAGAAAATCTATGTGTGTCCATATTTATTTTGCTCGTTTTACATGATCCATTTCAGAAAATTGTCTTCAAGGACATTTATACATTTAACACCTGCTAACTGAACAGTTTTGCTGCTATAATATACTGGCTTTCCATAATAACTTTGTAGTTTGGTCTCCCCTACAGCTCCTACTGCAACTATACAATCAAAGAACAGTGATGTGGAAATTAAGTATCCCCAACTCAAAAGTATGCATTCATTTCAAGTAAATTATATATGTATATATATATATAAAGTAATTCAGTGTCAAATCCTCAAAGCACATACTTAATGATAAGAAGCAATACATTGGGTTTTTAATAGAAGAGGCTTTAGCTGAGATAAATCAAACATTAGTCAAAGTCAGTAAGATAATTCATCATTTATATATATGTATATATATATATATATATATATATATATACCTCACTTTGGAACAGAACTTCATGTGAACATTTAAAGACTAACTGATCTGTGCATGTACGGTCTGTCATCGATACCAGTTTCACATATCTATAAATTTTCAAAACAACAGCTCTGTGAATCAGAGTCGTTCAGACTAACTGACACTGCACATGGATGTCAACGATTCCCTTAAAAAAAAAGCCATTTAGTGTCAAATATGAATGTGAATGAGTCTCTGAACATGTTTCCAGCTCCTATGAAGGATGTACACGTCCTCTCCTTTTCATCGTGTGTCCTCCAAACTGGGATTACATGGCTGCAGAATGCCGCACCGGTCTGTCTGCTGACGACTGGTGTGATCTACTGGATTTTAGGAGCATGCACATCCCAAAAAAAACAATCACAGTAAAGTCTTCTCTCTGTTTTCTCTCCCATGCAAAACAATTCATCTCTCCATCACAATGTGATGCTTTGAGCTTCAGGACAAACTGGAGAACCTGAGAAAGAAAAAAGTTTCCATTCAACTATTTTAATGCACATTTTTAATTTTGCGCAGTGAAAAAAAAGAAAAGAACACCAGTATGAAAATTCATTATAAATACAGAGATCTCAACATTGTGTGAACTTGTGACCTTGTTTGATTCATAAGGAATATGGATTATATTTTTTCCTTGCTCCAAACAGCTGACCAGGGCCCGTTTCACGAAAGCTAATTTGCTAAAGGTAAAGTGCAAAAAGGTGACAGCATCCTATTTCACAAATGTCTGCCGCTTGCAAACTGCGGTTCAGTTTGTCCTTCAGGGCTCTGGCGTGCTCGTGCAGTACGGCATTAGTTTATGACCCAAAAAAATAACAATAAATAAATAAAATACCAGTAGTAAAACTTGTAAAATATCAATAGTAAAACCTGTAAACCTACATTTAAATATGTTTCCGTGTTATCAGGCGGCTGTTTACGGCAAATAATCTTGGAAAGTTTTCGTCTCTGCACAAAAGTTATTATTTGTAATACAATGTAAATGTAAATCTTCACCTGTGTGTGTGTGTTACTCTGTTTAGGTTCCTCTACACACAACACCTTTCACAGGTGGTTTCTGGTACCGACCTCTAATACTTTGACCCTAAAAATAACCAGTGAACCTGCAGGACGTCCTCTGTTTTAATATATATATATATATATATATATATATATATATATATATATATATATATGTATATTCAAGCAGATGCTTATTAAATGTAAACTTTGTATCCTAACAACTGGAAGCATCTACAGTGTGTGTTTATGTGTGTGTATGTGTATGTGTGTGTGTGTGTGTGTGTGTGTGTGTGTGTGTGTGTGTGTGTGTCTATTTTTTCCTTCACATTTCCTCAGCTGACTCGTGATTTTTGGGTCCTCTTCTTCTGTTGTGACTGAAAGATGTTTCTTCTGGATGAACATTTTATGGGTCCACGTTCGACCCACAGTTTATTACAGTCTCTCTGATGTGCACAGAACTGGCAGTTTTACATTTTCCTCAGTAAAAAACCTCTCTCACGTTCTGTAAACTGTTTTTTTAAGTATGAGTTTTGCTCTCAATGCTCAGGAAATTCAATCATATCAAGACGATTGTGCAAAAAACAAAAAATGATGTTCAGCGATTATGTTTTTGAAACATTTAAAGCCTTTCTTAAAGACTTCTTCTCAATAGGGAGTAAAGGTTTGGCAACTGAAATTACACGTTTAACGTAAGTAAAATATTAAAGTCTTGATTTAAAGATTTAAAAGTCAGCATTGAGACGTCACCGTTTCTCTAACGCAGTGATTCTCAACTGGTGGGTCGCCGGCTCTGGTTTCAACTTGTTTTGCACTTGTCCCTCCATGTTTTCAGCAGCGTGTGGTTGGGTCAAACCATCCTGATATGAGGGAGACTCTGGGTTTTTAGGATAATTCAATTAAACAGCCTACTGAATATAAAATTCACAACTGATGGCTGACAGGAAAAAAACTCGGTCGTGAGGAGAATTGAGTGCTGCTTAATTTTTTTGTAAAGCGCAATGTTTTTCAGTATTTACCTACTGATGAGGTAATCACAAGAAAAGTTCATTTTGTATATGTGAATCCTTTCGAATTGCACTTTTTGTTTAAATTATTTTGAATTTGTGGAAAAGCTGCTCCTCAAGACAGTGACTTTGTCCATAGTAGTTTGTCATAGATTCAGTGAGTGTATATTATCAGTTAAAGTTAGGTCATTTGAGTCTTTTGTAAACTACTTCTTAGTTGTTGGACTTTTTTGTTTGTGCATGAAAGCTGTTGAGTCTGTTTCAAAATGGCTGAAGATTCTGAATTGTTATGTATGTTGTAATACCTCGTTATTGATGCACTCGTTATTAATTAAAATGCAGCTAATTGAGTGTAAAAGGGAATAGTTCCCTCTCTAGCATCACCACCAGCTGGTAGTTTTGGTTTATCATTAAACTTGTTTTTGTATTGGTATACATATTCTGTACTATCTCAGGTACAAACTGCACCATCTTTTCATTAAATACATTTGAGAAGTTGAGAATGTTCTTCGATTTGGGTCGCGGCTTGTCATTAAGGGGTGATGGGTCCTGGAGCCAGACCAGTTGAGAACCACTGCTCTAACGGGAACACTACTCCCTGCACTGACGCCTGAAGGAGTCATTGAACGTTGTATCATCTCTCTATTAGTCGGCGTTCCTTGTTTTTGGCGGGTCTCTTAATTCTGCTGCTGATGCTGTTAAAAAGTATAAACCTTTTGAAAGCGTGACTTCAATACGGGACACATTGGGCAGGACGTGATGCCTTATATGGAGTTATTAGGGCGGTAATGTAACAAACAGGTGACATCATCACGTTTATCATCAGTTATCTGAAGTTAGGAGCGTTTTGCTGAATCTGACGTGATTTACTCGTACGCCAAAAGGTAAGATAAAGTTGAGATAAGAATATTAAGCGAAGGGGTCAATTCATAATTCAGATTTAAGAATAAAACATCAAATCCCAGACTGACTGATGTTAACTAAGAACATTCCCGTCACATGTGGAAGATCTCTCCATCTGATCTCCCGCGAGGCCGCGGTCTGACTTGAGGCCTCGCGGCTGTTGTGAGCGGGGCTGACATGTCGTCCAGCTGGTGAGATGTTCAACGTCCCGGCTGTCTGCTCTCGTTGCAGCCGGCCACCTCACACTTCCCGCCCGCCGGCTGGCCGATTGGCCTATCAGTGATCGGCCCAGTCGGGCTGTCTGATTGTCAGCCCGACTGGCGACTGGCTTTTAGCCTTCGTTTCCCTGTCTGATGGTCGTCATTTCTTTTGCACAAACATAAGTGAACCATGGATTTTGGAGGACACCTTCAGCTGGTGCCCTCAAAGAAGAAGAAGAAGAAGAAGAAGAAGAAGAAGAAGTCGTCAGTGGAGAGTGAAGCAAAGCAGAAATAGAGTCTGCGCCCTTTTAAATATCTACACTGCAGCAGCATCTTGCCTAGGTTAAGAATTTAAACAAAATACTGTATTTACTGTATTTACTGTATTTTAAATGTAAAATAATATATATATATATATATATATATATATATATATATATATATATATATATATGTTTTAGATTAAACTTGACGTAAACCTATTTACTGCAAACCACTTGAAGCACACTTACTGCCAACGTGAACACGGCCTGAGATAGAGACTTGAGCCGTGTGTGTCATCAACAGCTTGAACGGTGTATTATCGTCTGCAGGTGTGCTGCGTTCACGTGCTGCCAGGAAGCTCGGACATTTGAGACTTAAAGGTGCCCTGTGGAGTTTTCTTGCAAACGCACAACATTTATGTTTACATGCAGTGTTTCTCAGTAAGACCCGTTGTGTGTATTTTAGTTTTTCTTTGTTATTGTGTTTTGTTTACGACAAAGTTTGTTGGAGCCGCCGTGTTGTGCGTAACCTTTTCCGGATTAGTGAAATACTGTGAAACTAGAGAACGCGAATCACATCGCATGATAAAAACAAAAAAAAGGGACCCGTTCATTGCTCCACAGCACTACTAGTCCACCAAAAACTCCACAAAGCACCTTTAAGAGTTCACCCCATCTCCTAAAAACTACATTTCCATGAAACTAAACTGCATTCTCAGTTACGTTTCAAGCAATCTTTGAACCCATCTACTATCGGTCCGGGCCAAAGCTCCTTGTTTTACAGTCCGATTCCAGGTCCCAACAGAATGTGTTAATAGTGAAGACATTACTAACATATTTTCTCCCGGATTACAGTCGCAGTTTAAAAAAAACATACCCAATTTGTTGTGAATTTAAAGAAACAAAGCGCAAAAAAAAGCTGTAAGTAAAACATCAAGGTTTGGCTTCAAATAAGTGTGTTTGTTACGCGACTTAAGTCAAATACGTAACGTTAAAAAATAAGATAATGTTTTTTCTTTGGCTGGGACAGCGGTCTCCTTGGTGAAAGTCCTGTGTCTGTTTGACGCGTCCAACCGGAGCTCCTCACGATGACGTCACTTAGAAACACAATCCGGGGAAAAATATGTTTCACTCAAAACACAATTAACACTGCAGTTTATTTGGGAACGTAATTTTGATGAAGCAAGTCGGCAGCCGAAGCGCTTTTCCTTTACGTAGTCACTGAAGACACAAATTACTGCAGCCATTTTGTGATCGCATGATATTGATCTGCAATCAAATCTAGTGAATGGATAGTTGAAGGTATGAGACGTGAGACGTGGTTGAAAGCTCAGGCCAAAGTAAATATGTAGACCTTGAGGTGAGATTATAACTAATACTAATACTGATTAAAATACATTGTTTAGCCGCATTATAAAAACACCAATAAACGCACGAAAATAATGCAAAAAAAAAAACAGTGTGATTTTTAGTAAAAACATGCAAAAAAAATTAAATACCAGTGCGTCTTTTAAATCTTAATAATACCGACATGTTGAAAAAACAGATACGTGGTTACGTTTGGTCGTTTCAGAAGTAACACTATTATTGCCAGAAATATAAGGAACGTGTCACAAAGCCAGAGGAGATGGTGATACGCTTGCCCTTTCTCTGCTTCTATACAAATTAACATTTCAGCGTGTACATTTTCTGGCTAAGACATCCTATAACTATCACATTCTCAAAAATATGTTTTGGTCATCTTCAGCCAAACGCGATGTCATCGTTTAAAAGCTAAAAGTACGGAACAACAAATCTGTGACATGTGGGTCAGAAAAAAATAGGAAGAAACAACACAGTATTTATAGAGCCAACTCTTACCGTAAAGGGGATTTGCTTTTCCGAGAGGTAACCGGAGAGAGACCGATAAAGTTTCACAGGAAAGACGCACACAAGCCTCAGTAAAACTCCCAGTAAACCCAGTGCCCGCCTCTCTGCCGGTTGTGTGTCCAGGAGATTGAACAAGCTCATTATTGTCACCACTTCCTGAGCTGGTTTCTCTTCTTTTTTCTTCAAATTACTGTACAAAGAAAAGACGGGGGACTGTGGCCCCCAAGAGCTCTTTGAAGGACGGTTTCCAGCTTTGCAGATGTCATATATATAATATATATATTAATATATGTAGTTATATATATATATATATATATATATATATATATATATATATATATGTATATATAAATACATATATTAATATTTATTTATTTATATAAATACATATATGTATTTATAAATATATATTTATATAAATATTTATATATATATATTAAACATAAATATATATTTTTATTATGCACCTTTTGGACTGCACTCTTTCTTTCTTGGTTTTCCCGGCTCCACACTGACGGGGGTTGGATTGTTCAAAGATGTTAATTTACAGTTGTTTTGGGGGGGAAGTGGGAGAAGAATTGGCACTTGACAAATAAATAAATAAATAAATAAATGTATAGAACACCATCGGTAGTGTGAGGGGAAATGTCCCGCTCGTCTCCGGCTCATTTCCCATCTTCCCATCAGCTCCTTTAGTTTAGTTTTTTTTCTTCCTCGAGTTCAAGAGAAACAAGAATCCAACAGCAGCTGCATTCAGGAGGATTGGTGTGTTTTCAGGGCAGCGTGTGTGTGTGTGTGTGTGTGTGTGTGTGTGTGTGTGTGTGTGTAAATGCTGATTATGCCGATTATGTGTGTGTGAGGTTTAGTTAGTCCAGCGAGAGCAGTGGCTGCATGTTGTCTTCTTCGCTCTTGGCTTTGTCCGGTCGCTTCAGGACGCCCGGTTCCACCACCGACTGAGACCTGCAGGGACACGACACCAGGTGAGCGCAGACATCACCCATTTTAAATGTGCTGCTCTTCGTCTGCTTGCCAAGCGCATTCTGGACCAGTGCTTCTTATTCCATCATCCTCGCTCCATGCTGTGCTAAGCTAGGCGATAAGGGGCGATTGACTCGCTTTTGCTGCCAGCCTTAAGTGGCCATTTGAGGAACTGCAGTTGTTTGTGCGTTGGCTTCATTTTTCTGCACCAGAGGTTTCCCGCCTGGACTCTACGGTATACAGGTATTTATTAACTTTCACTGAAGTAAAATATAGCAACGCTTAACAGGATAAATACTCTGTTATAAATTAAAAGCCCTGCATTCAACATTTTACTTAAAAGTAGAAAAGTATTTGCGTCAACATATATTTCAAGTACAAAACGTTTTTTCGAGGAATGGCCCATTTGAGTGTAATATTATTTTACTGGATTATAATTATTGATGCATTAACGTGTACATTACTTTGATGATGCAGCTGATACAGGTGGCGCTCATTTGAACTATTCTTTTTAAGCTGCTGGTGGTCTATTTGTTCATTATATTTAGTATCAATAACATAAATACTTAGTCATCAAAAGTGTCAAATAAATGTAGTGCAGTAAAAAGTACATCATTAGTAGTTTAGTGTTTCAGTCTTTTTTGTTTAATTTATGACTTATGACCCTAATAATCAGTTGTTGGTTCAGATCCCTGCAGCAGCTGTGAATATTTTGAGAATAGGTAACACACAAAACAACAATAACTGCTCCAGACGAGGAGGTGTTAACGGTGATGGGCTGACCTCTTCATGGTTTTCGGGGACAGGTTTTTCTCCAGGTCCCTCTCCAGGTCTTGCACCGACAGGGTGTAGGACTCCGGACAGTAGTCGGTCTCCTCGTCGTAGGCGTGGTCCAGCAGCGCCCGCGCCCACGTGCCCATATCGTACGGCGGCATCATCCCGCCAAGCTCCGACGGCAAGATCTCGGGGTGGATCAGCAGGTGGAGGCTGTTCAGGTTGTTGCCGTGCATGAAGATCTGCAGAAGGTTCAGACGGCTCAGATCAGGGATTTTGGTTTGAAACGCTTAAAAGCCAAAAGTCTAAGTAGCAAAAGGCTTACTTTAATATCATTGTTGCATAATTGATCTTTATAGCAAAACAATAGTTATAATACCAATTTAAAAGTAAGGCACAAGTAGCTCAGTTTTTGTTTCGCTCGACACAAAGTCAATATGTTGTAGACATAGAAAATAATCCAACCAAATTACTTTTGCTTTTCCCAAAATAAATCTCAATACTATATACTTATTTCCAATGCAGTTAAATCTGCCTCAAGACCGATTCATCACACTATAGAAAATAATATATATTTTTTAGCTTTTGCCACGTCAAAACCAGATAAACCATTTCTTCTCAAACTTTTAGTTTTTTACCAATATTGGAATGTTTTTTTTGCTATAAAAGCTTCTTTCCTCTGATGAACAATTAATCTACTACTTGCACTACACCAGACTACTGGTGTCTTTAATTGTCGAGCTACATGAAACCGGAGTCAAATTTCATGTATGTGTAAACACACATGGCCAATAAAGCTGATGATGTTGATTCTGATTCTGATTAATTTTGCATTAACATTTTTTTTCTTCTTCTTTGTGGCCAAACAGTCATAAATTGTGTTTGTGACCATCTCTTTTAGCTCTGTTTTTGGTCTCCACCACCTCCTCTCTAGCTGCTAAGTGCTCCACCGTGTCCACCAGCTAGTCTCTGACTGCGTTATATTAAGAAATATTGATCATATGCGGCCTCACCCTCTTCCTGGTCTTGTCCTTGAGGAAGGGCCGTATCACGGTGTAGAGAGCGTGGATGTACCACGGCTGGTTCACAAAGTGGATTCCTCCGAATCTGGCAGGAAAACTGTCCTGTTGGAGAAAAAAGAAGAAGACACAAAGCGAAATATAATCCCATTATAACCAGATGACTCAGAGACTTAATGACAGCTCTAATCTCTCTGTGTTTTTATCGCAAATAACAAGACGGTTTCAATCAAGAGGGGTTTATTTTTCACCGTCTTCTTTGAGTTCCAGCAACTGAAAAATGACCTCGGCAAATTTCCCCCATCCCTTTTCTCATTAGGTTAGTTTCCTAAATGGGCTCTAATCTCATCGTCGATAGGAAACGGGCTCAACAACGCCGGATGGGAAATGAGTCCTTGTTCCTACAGGTTAGCCCGGAGCTGGCTCCTGAATGCTGGACACATTATGATGATTACACTGTGTGTGTGTGTGTGTGTGTGTGTGTGTGTGTGTGTGTGTGTGTGTGTGTGTGTGTGTGTGTGTGTGTGTGTGTGTGTGTGTGATAGAGAGAGAGAGAGAGAGAGAGAGAGAGAGAGAGAGAGAGAGAGAGAGAGAGAGAGAGAGAGAGAGAGAGTGTGTGAGTCATTATCTGGCTGTGGTCCAGCAGTGTGGTGAGATTATATTCTGACATAACAAAGCCAGCTGATGCAACAACAAAAAAAGACTCTGGGCAGATGTTCATATAAAAATATATATATATCGAGCCAGGTTTGTAAATTAGGGTTTGTGACCGATATGAGTTCAATTCAGATTCAACTTTATTGTCATTGCAAAGTACAAGTACTGATTGTAGTACAAGTACTACAATCAAGTACTTCAATCAAGGCCGAAGCTCAATCAAGGTTTTTGATCCGCCGCTTTGGTCCAGAGCAAGATTCTGTATCTGAACATCCAAGGCCGCCATTTTTAAAATCTTTTACATGTGATTTAAATATTCAAGCGGAATTGTGTGAAACCCCCTGAACTTTCATCAACACCATGACGAGGTTTCTTGTATTTCAGTGATACCAATATCACTGAAATACAAGAAACCTCGTGGCTATATGTTTCAGAAACCTCTTGGCTATATGTTTCAGATCCCCAGAGCACAAATACCTTCCGGGTCTTTCCTGGTTCCCTCAACAAAAAGTCAAAAGGATTTTTCTGTTGGATTATTAGATTATTACAGAACATTATCTCCGTGGAAGACAAACAGTTTGTGATGCTCATATGCTTTGTGCAGCAATATAATCTTCACAAATTACCTTAACAGATGCATTCTGAAGCTTGATGCAATGAGCGGAAGTAAGACGCTAGCGTTAGCAGCTATAAAGGAACTCCACCGCGGTCACATGACTTCCCATCTCCTCCACTAAACTGAAGGAGGACTAGCTAGTTTAGACACTTTTTAAAGACACGAAAAAGCTTCTAAATTCACCATGAGGGGTTTTTACTGACCTATTTTATTAAGTTATTATTAGTACTGTATTAATAGTTGTAAATGTGTTTCCCAAAAGGCTGCAGCCCAACAGATGCTGACGACCCCGTGACCTTTCCTTCGTCTAATGAATAAGTTAAATTGTCCCACCTGTGTTGTACACAACATATATACCAAATATATATATTATTATCATCATGTTATTAGGTTTGTTAATTTATATTTCTTATGCTTTTTAATGAACACGTCAAAAATATTCTTTAAAGGAGCCTTTTTCCAACGATTACACATTTTTTGGTGTTTATTTTTCAAAATAAAAGCATGAAAATACACTTTTTCAACCATTACGATAAGATAAAGTTTTCATGATACTCATTAATCCAGTTGTACATACAGAATATTGGTGCAAATTGTCAACATTGGTAACAAAGCGACTCAACAACCCCAAAAGAGGGTGGAAGGAAGCAGGAGCTAAGGGAAGGAAGTGGAAAAGGTGTAGAGAGAAAGTATTTAACTCACTGCACACTGGAGGTCATTTTCAGTCGATTTTCTCGATTTGACATAATTTTCTTAGATTCACCTTTTAAGGCACTTGCATATAAGATATATACCCATGTTTTACATCATAAATTGCAGAACAATCTCAGCTATCTATATAATGAGGCACCATTGTCGTAAGGCAAAAGTGTAAAGAAAAAAACTTTATAATATGACACTAAAGCTGAAAAATGGAATCTCGATTTTTGGAAATTCTTCATATCGCTTGAAAAAACCTAACTTTACTCAGGTGGTGACTCTGTTTAGGTGATGGCAATTGGTTTACCAAAGGTTTTAGGTTCACAAAAGCAGTGAAATATATGAATAAAATGTTAGATACATGTAAATAAATGTCTAAAACTAAAGTTTTTATTATCGTTTTTTGAGTAGAAATATGGTCTTTCACAGCTTTCACCAAAATGATAAAAATGGGACTGAGAAATGACTTCATAGTGCAGATAAAGCTTCAGGGAGTGTGTGCAAATGAAAAATGACCATCACAACATTTTTTTTTTTTTTTTAAATAAAAATATGTATTATAAAAAAAAAAGAAAATATGTACAGAATATATATTCAGAAATATAAAACAGAACAAAGACTAGACCATTTACAATATACAAGTATATATGCTTCAATGGCATATCCTCATGCCATGGCATGCCAGTCATGGAAACAGTTTCTGTTCAGCTGCAGGCAGAGGGGAACGTTACACGCCTCGCACTTCCACGCCGTGTCTTTTCTCACTTTCTTCATGCTGCAAAGCTCGCAAACCCTGCGACCCACCGTGGACTTAGTTGGAAGAACAGTTTGAAGAGTTCAATGGGTGTTGCTGTGGCACTGACATGTGGACCTGGTGTCCGGGGGGGAGCAGTGTCCGGGTCTTCATCCGTCCTCCAGGACAGCGTAGGTGCAGGTGGTGCACGTGCTGCTGTCTTTCTTGATCTGGCCTGAGGTGAAAGTAGTCGCCGGGCAGCACGCGCCCTGTTTGCTGGAGATGGTGTCTTTAGTCGTCGGTCAACGCGCTGCCTCTTTGCTGGTCGTGGTAGTTGCCGTCCAACACGCTGCCTCTTTGCTGGCCAGGCTGGTCGGGGCGGATGGTGCTCCTCTCTGTAAAATAAATCAAGACTAGTCAGTTGAAAGAAAGATGACGTAACGATTGAGCAGAATGCTCCACATTGGATGTGCAAATATTATTCAGATCATGACTGTGGTAGTAATTTTAGCATAGTGCTCCGCATTGGATGTATAAATATTAGTGGTAGTAACGTGAAGCAGAGTGTTGTACAAAGCAGATTGTGTGTAAACATTACTTAGATCATGACGTAGTAACGTGAAGCAGTGTGCACCGCGTGGCTGGCTCTCGTGCTCTCCTACACAGTGTACACATTACTAGTTTGTACACATTACTAGTTTGTACACATTACTAGTTTGCACCATGCAGCCTTACAGACACGTAACAAAGTTTAGTAACTACACTTACCCATCTTCCTCAGAAGAACTAAAGCCTTCGAGCTCTAACGACGACGCGTCGTCCTCCTCCTCGCTGGTCTCCAGAATCATGCGTTTTGCTTCCTCCGTGTTGAATCTCTTCGTCATGATGTTGATTGTAAACTGTAGTGTGTACATGCTGTACAAGTGGGTTGTCCTTTTGAGATTTTCCTGAGTGTACATTGGTTGTTTAGTTCACGAAATGGCGACGGACATATGACTCAACTAATCACAGAGAAGGATTTTTTTTTTTTTTTTTTCCAGCGTCAGATGACACACTGCTGCCCTTTCGCTTGCCTGATGATGTTAAAATTATGCTGGGCTCTGCCTGGGCAGGCACCCGGAAGCAGGAAGCCGTCTCTTTCCGCCAGACGTAAAATTATATTTTTGCGATGTATTATCGGGGTGCTGTGAATATTTTAGAAACTTAGAGAAAAGTTTCAAGTGTCACCACGCGAAACCGCGGGCTCCGTGGACGAAGGGTTAAAGGTGGAGACCGCTGCAGAGAGAATAATGCAACGAAGACTTCAGTTGGCGTCCAACGCAGATATTTCAATTGATTTTAGGAATATGACATTTGACGAGTCAGTATCAAACTAATCTTGTCTGGTAAATGATGGTTTCTATAATCGATTCATCTACTGATTATTTTTTCTACAGTTCAATACATTATTTGATGTAAAATTATAAAAACAAATAGTATAATTAAATATCTTATATTATTATATAATAACAATACTATTTATAGAAACTTATATACTGTGTATATATATATATATATATATATATATATATATATATATATATATATATATATATATTTAAATGAATACATATATTTATATTATTTATATATATTGGAATCAGTGCTGCTCTATCTATCTTCTGTCAATATTTGGGTGTAGTTTTGAGTATTGATGTCTCATCAAATTATTGTTTTAGATTTATCTTATCTATTTTTCATGAGTTTAGTAGCTCTCCAGTTTTTTTAAGGGCTTTAATGTTATTTCTAGGATAAAATACTATATTTTTAGAATTTTCTTTGATCAAATTTGATGTGATCTGTCTTGTGACATTTTTTTTTTGGACAAGAATATTAAGAATCCTGCTGAAATAAATGTAGTCCTTTTACCAGAGGATAGTTGTGATAACTGTAGTTCTGAAAGGGTTGAAATAACTACTAAAGGGGGAGGAGTTATTGGGATATAAAAATGCCGATAGCAAACAGGTCACTGCAGGTCACATGTGTTCTGTTGCAGTGAAAAGGTCGAAGAGAATTGAAGGTGACAGAAGAAAACAACAGGACGACGTCAAGAACTGAGGAGTGGTTCTTGAAATACAGCCACAGCAGGTTGTTTAGTATTTCCTCCCGTGAACTCTTCTGCTTCATTCACTGCTCCGAGAGGATCAACACGTTAGAAATGATTTTCAAGCTCGCTTTGTTGTGGAAAACGGCGCCCTGCTTTGTGATACCCAAGAAGATTTACCCGTTTAAATCTGACCTTGAAGCCACAACATGTGAAACGCAGTAAAGACGCCGACAATCTGGTCGGCGCTGGTCTTTTCTTCTGCAGTAATTACACCGATGACTTTAGAATTCATCTTTCTGCGGTTTTATAAACGGAAGAGACTCCAGCACGTTGAGCACTTCTTCTGATGTGCTTTTTCCACAGACTGTGTAGAAGAAGTGGACGTAGTCGCCGTGACGTCACCTGTTAGCGGCAGCAACCTGTCAATCACCTTGTAGCCCCACCCTAAAGCATCACCTGCTTTATGGTCTGTTTGACTCTAAATTACCATAATTTACTAAATGAACATCATGCTGTATTGAAGAAGACTTGAAACTAGAGATTGAGACATAAACTCATGTTTACAATGTTTACTGAGGGAATAAATCAAGAGAGAAGTAGAGTCATTTTACGACCCCCTGGTGGTCAGGAGAGAGAATGCAGCTTTAACACATGAAGCATAGACTTCTATACAACCAGAGGTGTCGACAGAACCGGAGGTTACTGTCTGGTTTTTGAAGGTGAAAATGAAGAACTAGAAGTCGAGTATGTTATACTACAAAAGTACACTAGTTACATGACAAACACATCAACGATGGCTTCTCGATTCACACAGGGATTCTCCACATTTGCCACACACACACAGGCACCCGCACACACATGGACACGCACGCACACACACACACACACACACACACACACACACACACACACACACAGACAGCCGTAGCTCCATATCCAACAACTATTAATTCCTCATGCACAACATTACGCTTGGCAGCAGTAACACTGACAGCTGCCATCTTGGGCTGTCGGATGTGTGAAAGCTGTTTTAACCACGACAGTCTTTCCATCGCTGCCTTCTGCCCAACGTGACCCGAAACGCAGCATCAATGCGTCCAGACGGTGGTAGGAGACACACACACACACACACACGCACACACACACTGCAGGTTAAACACACTGAGTCTCCTCAGAGACGCACTGACACTCAGCGGTAACGACGTGTGACGTGTCGACATCCGCTCGAAGCTCGGAGGAAGTCAGCTGACAGAAAAATACTCAAGCAGCAAGTCCACCTTAAGGATACTCAATGTGTCCTTTAACAGATAACCACACACACACACACACACACACACACACACACACACACACACACACACACACACACACATTACCAGTTGCTTCGAGGACTTTTGATATTTTCATTCCGATGCACGAAGGATCTGTAGAGGACACAATACAATGTGTTTTGACTGTTTGAAGTAACTTTAAAGTGATAGTTTGAGATTTTGGAAAATAAAGTTAAATTCAGACTAAACAAAAAGGTCACATAACGACTTAATTATTGAGCTTCAGAGACGCTGATGGGTGGATTTTTTATCCCCTCGGACAGACACAGGCTAGCTGTTTCCCCCCGTTTCCAGTCTTTGTGCTAAACTAAGCTAACCAGCTGGTGCAAGTGGCTGTTTGAAGGCTGCACCATCTTGTAGAGAACAACCAATTTCTAGCCTTACTGTGAAAATAATTTCCATTAGAATTACACAAAACATATATAAGTCTGGTGATTTTCTATATTGTTATTTTCATTAATAAATTCCATGAAAAGAACAACAAATGTTGTTGAAGTCCGATGATGTTGTCAGATGATATTGAGGACGAGAACAGAGTGACATTTTTCTATTATGTCTTTTTGTGGAGCAAAGGCTGCTACTGTATCATGGCATGAATGGATTGACTCCGCTAAGCCGCGCCTCCCCAATGCTACTCCGTCAAGGAGCCCACACTGCCACTAACTGCAATCACTGAATACAATGTATCGACTTTTTGGTAAAAACGGAAAAAGGATTTCAGAGAGAAGCAGACAGACGGGTCTAAAATATGCGAATGAAGTATGAAAACAGGTTAAAAAGACTAAAGATAGAAGCTAAAGATACAGTTTAGAGTATGAACCAACACACCACCCGGTGATCGAGACCGAAGACAATGAAGTTAAGGAAAGTAAAGTCTGACTTTTACCCGACTGAGGACCACATTCTTAAAAAAAAGAGGCCCAAATCAGAAGAAAAAAGATCAGAATCTGTGTGATTTGTGCTGATTATTTTGCTTCTTTTCTCAGTATTATTTCAAAGTGAATTTTATCTACTTGGCTTCAGGATTCTTTTGCAAAAAAAACCCAGATATCTCTGTTTTGATTTATTTTCCTAATTCATGTTTATATGTTGTGCAGTCCAGGGAATATCAATCACACAAGTTTTTCTTTGTGGGCCCTCGAGGGAAATGCAATCAAACTGGTGTTTATTTAATCATTTTAAGAACGCTTTTCATCTGTTTTTTAGCAAATTGACCAGTTACTAGTTTTGTGTTAGAGACAAAAAAATTATGATAAATAATCATCTCTTGTTTGAAGAAGCAGAAAAGAAACTCAGAACCAGCAGCTTATTCGTAATAACAAACTTTTTTTTGTGTGTACATATTTTTGTCCTGATAAAGAAAGAGCAGAAAAGCTGCAAAGACTGAATCCCAGTCTTATGAGAACAAGCGCTCTCAGCAGTCCGCTATTGGAGTGGCTGATGTTACAACATCTGACGGTCGTCGTCCGCCGATTGGCGTGTGTCAGGGGGGTTGTGGTCGCACGTCTTCTTCCTCCTCGTCTCCGTCTTTCTGCAGCACATCGGCTTGATGAGCTCTCTCCGCTCTGCTGTCACTTCCCATCCACAGCAGGATGAGTAGACGTGTCCTCCAGTTAAAAAAAACAGAGTGCTTTTTTTTCTTCTTCTTTTCATGATATAAAGTGTAGCCCGGGGTGACAATATTGTTTTGCTGCTGGCTTGTTCTTTACACACAAAAAAAGCACCTTTTAAGAGGAGACGTTCAACTGGAGCGAACGCTGAACTTAAAAAAGAGAAAAGAAAAGGAGTGAGTCGTTAGTGAGGTTGACAGTAACCGACAGAAAGAAAACAATGATGCACTTAAGCAGATAAATGTAATCTTTTAGGTCACTTTTCCAAAAGACACAAACACACCCTCGTCTCTGTTTTTACTCCCAACACTTTTGAACCAATCAGACATCTCTGTTTCTCTAAAAGTAAAATAATTCATGATCCTTTCTTTGCTCCTTAGATATTGTTTGACCACCTTTTTTTTTTTTTTTTGGTCTTTTAAGTACTTCCTGGTTCATGAATATATGCAAATTGATGAAAAAAAAGAGACAGTAAATACTTCTGCAGCACAAGAGGACATGTTACCTTACAGCTTCTTTCCTGTTGGTCACACCAATTAAACTGAGCCTCTGAAAGTTATTAAAATACTGCCGACTGCACTCAGGAGTTCCGAGAGGGAAGTGAAGATTCTCCCCACCCAAGAGATCAACTTATATTTAAATGTTATCTCTCTCTCTCTCTCTCTCTCTCTCTCTCTCTCTCTCTCTCTCTCTATATATATATATATATATATATATATATATATATATACATATATATATACATATATATATATATGTATATATATATATATATATATATATATAGAGAGGCCAAAACAAATAATCTGGAGACTTAATACAAATGTGCTCAATAATAAAACGGCAATACAGCAACTGAAATCGGAAATTAAAACATTTCTTGAACTAAATGACAATGGGGAAGTGAACCCAATATACTATGGGACATCTTAAAAGCAGTTATCAGGGGTAAATTAATATCGTTCACCTCAGCTCTCAAAAAATAAAAATAAATGAAACTCAAAAACCTGGAAAAGAATCTAAAAGAACTGAAAAAACAGCACGCCGAGACTCAGGACACTCAAATGTTGGCCAAAGTTAAGGAAATTAAAAATCTGATCTTGGACATTTATAAAGAAGAAACAGAGAAAAAAATACAAGTTCTTAAAACAAACTACGGAAGAAAATACGGAAAAAACTGATCACACACTCAATATATAAAATACTTAACCCGGATTCAGGACAAATAAGTAATAACTTGGATGAGATTGACACTGCATTCCAAACATATTACAAAACCCTGTACTCTCAACCAAAACTGGAAACTAAAGCGAATATAGAATTATTCCTAAAATCTATAGACCTGCCCTCAATTGGAAAACACCAGAATGACAATTTGAAAAATAATTGGAGAATGCAGTGAATAAATTAAAAAACAATAAGACACCAGGAAGTGACGGCTTTCCAGCTGAATGGTATAAGATCTTTAAAGAAGAGCTGACTCCAGTACTTATGAACTCCTTTAACTGGACACTTGAAAAAATGTCAACTCCACCTTCTTGGAGTGAAGCTATAATTTCTGTCATTCCAAAGGAGGGCAAGAATAAAATGTTATGCAGTTCATACAGACCAATCTCGATTTTAAATCAGGATTACAAACTGTATGCATCTATCATGTCTAGGAGAATGGAAACCTTCATCCCTGATCTAATTGATCGCGATCAAACCGGTTTTGTGCAGGGACGACAAACCCAAGATAATATTAGACGCTCACTCCATATTATAGAAAATATCGGGAAATCCAAATCAAAGGCTGTGTTAGTCAGCCTAGATGCTGAAAAAGCTTTTGACTGCGTGAGCTGGGAATATTTGTTTTTGGTTTTAGAACGATTTGGTTTTGCTGAAAAGTCAATTAACAGTATTAAAGCCCTATATTCGGCCCCCACCGCAAAAATAAAAATAAATGGACTTCTTACTGAATGAATAAAACTGGAAAGATCCACCCGTCAGGGGTGCCCCCCTCTCCCCAACCCTTTTTGCACTTTACAAGGAACCCCTGGCACAAGTAATAAGAGAACGCTGTGATATAAAAGGAATTCTGATAGAAAATAAGGAACATAAAATAGCATTATATACCGACGACGTGCTTTTATATATCCGTGATCCAGATGTCTGTCTCCCTAACCTCTTAGATCTCCTAGACATATTCGGTACATATTCAGGATACAAGCTAAATATGCAAAAAATTCAAATATTACCATTTAACTATAATCCACCACCCCTTATAAAGCAAAGGATACCCATTAACTGGTCTCAGAAGGCAATCAAATACCTTGGAATTTAGTTAATCCATAGTACTAGTGATTTGTATTAAAAAAAACTATGACATTTTAAACACAAAAATTAAAGAAGATCTAAGTAACTGGTCAACACCCCTACTGAATGTAAGTGCAAAAATGTATATTATAAAGATGTCCAATTTACCTAGATTACTTTATTTATTTATGTATCTACCAATTCAAATCCCAGCCAGACAATTCCAGGATTGGGACAGACAGATCTCCAGATTTATTTGGAACGGAAGGAAGCCACGTGTTAAATATAGCACATTAACTATCAGTAAAGAGAGAGGTGGTATGTCCCTTCCTAATCTTAAAGACTATTTCTATTCTGCCCAATTAAAAACAATAGTTCTTTGGTGTGACAATGGCTACGAGGCTAAGTGGAAGGGGATGGAATATGAATGCAAAGGTATCCCAGTACAAGCAATGATCGCAGACCGCAAACTAATGTTAACTTATCGTGATCAATTGAACCCCATTGTCTCATTTACCCTCCATTTGTGGAACCATATAAGAAAACTCAGATGGCTTGCATATGATACAGAATTTAGACCAAATAATATAGATTCTAGATTCAGGTATTGGACAAACCAAGGTATTACAGCTTTCTGCATAATAATGGAGAAAAACACATTGCAAAGTTTTCAAATAACTAGAAGATGAAATACCCAGTCAGCAATGGAAGAATATGTGTGAAACCGTGTTTTCTACTTCCTGTTCTATGTACTGGCGTGAATTCAGCTGGAAGCATACATGCTGGAGAAATTGTGGGGAGGGGACAGCGAACCACCATCATATCTTCTAAAATACAAATATCCTGGGAGAGCACTTGGACAATTATGCAACATATTCTGGGGCAGCAGATTCCATTTACATGTAAATCACTTTATTTGGGTGATCTACCAGAAGGAATAACAGGAAATGACAGGTACCTCCTGAAAATATTAACAGTAGCAGCAAAAAAAGCAATCACTCTTAACTGGTTACAAACCGACCCACCCTCAACAGAAAACTGGACTGGAATAATTAAAGAAATCCACGAGATGGAAAAAATGACATTCCTTCTGAGACTGAGAAAAGACATATACATAGCTATATGGACAAAATGGACCAAATATATGTCAAAATACGGAAATTGGCTGGTGACTCGCCCTCCCTAACCTCACAGGTTTCTGGATTTTGTTGACTCTAGAAGCTCAGTATCTCTTTAAAAAGACAAGCACTAAGTTTCACCAGGATGCAACCCCATATATATAAGTGTAAAACTAAGTTAGAGAAACCCTGTGAATCGAATTATTTGAATATATTTTTTGTAACATATCTGTATGTTGGCTTGAATTTATGGTTGATACGATTGACTGACGATGCCTTTGAAATTGTTGCATGGTTGTTTTGATTGCTTTGTTTTCTTATTTTTACTTATTTACCTGCTTACATTTTTTATTTGTTTTGTTTCTATGGCCCTACTTGGCCAGATGCATGGTTAATTTCTTATATTCTTTCATATTTTTGAAGGTTGCATTTCTTGTTAAACTGTAAAAATACCTAAATAAAATAGCAAGTATAAAAAAAATAAAGTTCAGGGGAGTGAATCTGCTTCGTGAAGATTTGGGACATCAAGAGAGATTAGAGACACTGTTGTTTTCTGGCCAAGACACATTCAGTACACAGTTCTCCCGCTTTTTTATTGAAGCGGGAGAACACTCGGAACGGACGGCTGCAGTCGGAAGATAAAAGGCGGAGAGGAGATCAATACTGCAGCGTCGTGTAAAAAAACAAACTGTTTGTTCGCTCCGCTTCCTGTTTACAGACTCCACTATAGGTCCGGATCACCGGGATTGATGTCAGCGGGTAAACTGGGAGTCAATCGGACGGAAGAAGTTGAGGTAATGAACGCTCTCAGTTCACGTAAACCCATTTCCTGTTAACTGCGTATCTAATTTTAAAGCATATAATGATTCTGCTATCTTAATTATACTGCTTGAGATTCAAATTATAGGGTTTTATCATTTATTATAATGACGAGAAAGGAGGAGGATCGTCACGTTTGAATTAATGCTCCTAGATATCAGACAGACGGGTGATATTTTCCAACTGAAGCTGCCGTCTGAGAAGAAACAGTCGGTCAAAATCTATTCTGTGTCTTTTTCTTGCAGACGTTGTTGGCACAGTTTCCTCAGGAGTCCCAGTTAGTCTTGGTGTTGTGTAACGATGCTAATGCAGAGTGAATCCACGGAGAGTTCGCCGACTGGTGCCGTACTACCGTGTGTGAATAATGTGGTCCGCACATCTGCAGACGTTCGGCCTCTGCAAAGAGACAAACGCACTCCCGTTGTAACGGCCGATGAAAAATTCATTAACGAGTCATTTAGAATTCAGTTTTACATTCAGTCAAAAATCAAACCAGGAGACGCTTTACTAAACTACATTTACTAAACTGATGTAGTAAGTAAAGATTTCTTAAGGTAGTGATTCATCTGCTTTCTAAAATGTCACAAAGCTGTGAAAAATAACATCATCTTGTGCTCTAAACACAGAAAATACATTTTAAACATCATATTAATAGAGCTTGATGCTACATGCAACATGCTGATTTGTAGCAGGCATATGTTTAATAAAGTTGACCATCTTATTTTAGTGTGTTAGCGTGCACACATTTGCTAGTTATCTAGTTATAAGATTAAGATGCACTAAAGATAAAATGGCTTAAAACCACTATTACTGTTACTCTGTGTCTGTATTTATATTCTGCCGCAGTGTGTACACAGTGAGCAGTGTCACACTATTATTAATTATGCATAAACTCACATCATACATTTACGGTAATGAACTCGCTGACCGGCCGAGTCTTTGGAAGGAGGAAGAGACCCAGAAATGTGTTTTCATGTCTCGGTGCAACTAAAGGAAGCCCATCTGGAGGAGAGGGCAGAGCAGATAGCGTGGCAGGCCGACATGTTGCCGTGGCAACGTGGCGATGGTGGGATGTTGCGGGAGGAGGGTGGAGGAAGAAAGAGGAGTAGGAGGAGGAGGAGGAGGAGGGAGGGGGTTCGATATCATGCATCTGGCTGCTGAGGAAGAAGAAGATGCGAAAGAGAAATGTGAAAAATGTGACAGCAGGAAGGAGATTTTTGGGGGATTTCTATCACTATTTAATAAAAAATGTTGGACGACAATGTCTATATAAATAAACTGTATGATTATTGAGTTCCTCTTTGAACAGAAAGATGAAGCACGAGCTTCAGAATACGCTTTTTTTCTCCAGAAACTGAAGAACGTTTTATCTGACGAACAATGATGGACTGACTGAATAGAGAGAGAGAGAGAGAGAGAGAGAGAGAGAGAGAGAGAGAGAGAGAGAGAGAGATGTTGTTTAAGAGAGAGGGGGAGGGTAAAGAAAACAAAAGTAAAAGGGGTGGAGAGGCCAGAGAGGACAGAAGAGGAGGAGGAGGAGGAATCACTTTCTATGACGTGGATTCTCCCTTTAATCAATGTTCAGTCAATTGTACCGCGACAGGAAAATGCCATTTTCTTTCTTGAATCAATGAGTCCAATTCCTTTTTTCTTTTTCTGTTTTTACTCTTCTATCTCAAACGAAGTGGAATTTGAGGTCTTAAAAAAAAGAAGGTGAAAAGGGTCAAGATGTCAGATGAAAGGGCATTACTAAATATAACTGGAAAGGTGTTAATTAAAGAACGATCTTTTTCACAAACGCTTTTAAACCCAATGCACTTGAAATATAAAAAGTGTTTGAGCTCATCAACGTCATTGGGATTCATCCTCTGGGGACCACGACGTCTGGAGCAAACGTCATCATGTCAGAGAGATATTTCACTCTGGACGGACCAGCAACACGTTTTTCCTAATTGTCGCTAAGAAATAAGGATGCACTGATCCGATTCCACGAGTAATTTTAACCCTTTATAGGGCACTCATTGAAATACTTTGAAATTCAAAATGTCAACCCTAGAGTGCTATTGGAGGACATAACAATACTCATTTACTGTTTTATTTTTAGATAGAAAATGAACATCAACGAAGACACCATATTTGGTTCCTTGCCCATTTGTGGTAAAAATAAATAGTGTGTTATATAAAGTGTATATATATATATATATATATATATATATATATATATATATATATATATATATAAAATACAAGAAATACACATACAAGGTGAAAGGAACATGTATTTCATAATTATAACATCCCTTTTAGAAGATTAAAATATTAAAACAAGTTCTGGGCCCTATTCTTCGTACCTGGCTCAACAAAGTTGAGCAAATGTCCTATTATCCATCTTAAATTAGCGAGATGATTGACATCAGGCTAACTCGGTTTCTCCACGGCTGATCCGTGCTGAAACGGTCTCGTTAATTCTAACCAGAGATGATCATGAACGCATATGAGGAATTCAAGACCATACTCATGGCAAAATCTAATGCTGCATTCACAGCAAACGATTCTCAACGTTTTTGCAACGTTGTCGGTGTGAACTCACCTTAACACCGCCCTCGCTGCGAGACATAAGCGTCGCAAATATATCAGACAAGTTAAATGCGTCAGTGTTGGGAAAATGTATCGGCACATTTTAAGTGCTTCATCCCCCAAATCAATCAGATTATATTTATTTAAATGTGCCTGCTGGCAGTAGTATACAAATAGATATATACTTATGAGGATATATGTACTGTATGTGCGTATGTATCATGTACTATATATGTGTATATACATGTATGTGTAGATTACCATATAACTAGGAGTTTGAATATGTGTATGGGCGGATCAGTACGTATTATTCATAATCAGAAATTCAATCAATTGAAGCAGTGAAAATAAATTAGCGCTCGTACAGGAAGTCATGATGATGTGAGAACGGATCTTGGCGATCTGGAAGAACTCTCTCCCTATAAAACTAATATAACTAATATCGCTCCTTCATCAATGAGGAAGGGAGCTGCCTTTTTTGTGTGGCCAACTTATCCAGTGAATTTCAGTAAGCCTGCGCGGGAGCAGGTTTAAATTTTTGTCTGTGTTGCTAAGGTGATTTTTCTAAACTTGCTTCAAGGAACCGAAAAGCCTGACCTACGTCATCTTATCCTGAAAATTAGCCGGCTAACTCAGTAAGCCAAGTACGACGAATAGGGCCCTGGTCTCCAGCAAAACAACATATCCGAACCAGCCTCAATTAGACGTCACATCATTTGGACCTGGCTCGATGCCATCAGCTTTGTTTTACTTCACAGTGATGGCCGCCTCAAAGCGGCTACTTGATTTGGCTTTAATTATCAAATTAGGCTGCAGCCTCGTTATCCTCCCGTCTGCAGAAAGCTCAGGGAGACGACTTCTATTATCAGCCAACAGGTTCTCTCTCGCAACTCGGCACATACGGACGTTGGCGTCACTTTCTAACGCAATAGCGGCATTTTTGGACAGGTAGTAGGCGGGTCCAATAGGCTACAACGTTGGGAAATTCAGACAAAACCACTGAGGAGGAAAATATAATGGTTAAAAATGAGTGCATTTTATTTCTTAAACTGCAATGCAACATTTATTCTATTTTTATAGCTTTTTAATGTTTTACTGACTGTTTTTTAATGTTTTAATGAATGTTCTTAATTGTTTTTAAATCTTGTTTTCTTCTGCATTATGTTTTGAAGCTTTTAATGGTTTTATGTGAAGCACTTTGAATCACCTTGTTGTAAATGTGCGTTACAAATAAACTTGCCTAGCCTTTTTTTTTGCGTAACTTAAGTTTATTTTTCCCGTTTTTACAGGGGACACGAACAGTGGTATCCTTGGTCAAAGTCCTGTGTTTTGTTTGATCAATTAACCCACTGGGACCTCCTTCCCTATGTGCCGACTTTGTTGCGCTTTTCCATGATGCTTTACCGTGTCGGTCTTTCCCACAAGCACTTGAATGCAACATTAACCTGTTTTATGAACAACATCCCAGAATCTAATCTAGCGTCTTTATAGACGGATGTAAAAATCCTCTTTATTCAGACGGGAAAAGCTTTACATGAGGAGACACACATGCAGCTTCAGTGTCAGGCCACTGGCTGCCAGAGATCCATTACTGAGTGGCAGGTTGCTGGTTTGAGGTCAGCGGGGTCGGGCTGTGACGCATCACCTTAACGAGGCGATTAACATCTCTGACCCCAGAAACAGGTCTTGTGTCTGTGCTTGTTCACAGGAAGAAAAACACTGCAAACATAATACATTTAATTCTAAAGTTATAAAATATTAAAATGTACACCATGCTTTATGTTATGCAAAGTTTGAGCTTTTACAAAGAAATAATGGTAATATTAAAAAGGTGGGAACTGTGAGATCCAAAAATCCAAAATAAATGTAAAATCATTATATTTCCTTCATTTTATTCTATCAAAAACATGTATGGTCAAATGTTTATGTCTCTGTCATGATAATATATAAATGACGTTGTTTGAACGTTCTGGAGAAATGGTGAAATTACTTTGATTGTTTCGAGAAGAACGAACCCAAAAAAGAAGGTTTTGCAGACTTGAAGCTTTAATCCCTCCGAAACGTTGTAATCCTGCAGGATTACGAGCCGGAAGGGTTTGAATCCCATACCACTCACGTCTCACCTCCTGTGTTTCCACAGACGCTTTCACATAATCTCTTGTATGGCGGCGTATTAAAGACATTTAGGTGGAGCCGTGCACCCTGCTGCATGTTACTTAAGCAATAAGGTACTCGAGGCAGTACTGTGTCGTGCAATAATGTACTGTTCAAGGGAGTTGTTAGGCCCGACGCGCAGCGGAGGGCCGGCAAACCCTTGAACTGTACATTATTGTAGACACAGTACTGCCTCGAGTACCTTATTGCTTTTATAATACGGGTACCTGCGACTTTATAAATAGTAATAGTAAGCTGCCTTTCAGCACAAAATAGTTGTAGCCGGCAAAACGTTGTGTATCGCATTTCAGCGAAAGAGAAAATAGTCCCGGGACGCACAGGACGCACATACGGGACTATAAAACTGACTGTGATTTACTGACCAGGCCGGTTGAAAGCAGGGTGGAGGATGACACTCAGCCACCGATGTAAAGAAGTGCTCTCGCTGCTTCTGTCCGTCTTTTCTCCGTCATTTTTCTCCTCCATGATGTTTAGAGAACTTGCCTCGCGTCGGGAAATTACCGACGTAATTATCTCTCACTGCAAATTATCACGATTTTGTGATCAAACCCTTTTCATTCCTCATCTTTAGGTTAGGGAGGAAGTGACGTGTGTGTGTGTTGTCGTTCGTTATGCTAGTGTGGGGGGTGCTAAGTGAGCTTGTTAGCTGTTCCGTTTGAGCTACTGTTAGCGAAGAGCCCCGTTGCAATACTGTGAACACTCAAGCAATAAACCTGCAAGTTAAGGAAACCAACGTCTGCGAGTCGTTACTGCGGACGTGACAATATCAACGTTTACACGAAACATGATTGGTAACTGTCAAGCTTGAAACGACAACTAACGGTCGCGCAATTTAAATCTACCTGTTATTTTAAGTGCGCACTGATATGGAAGGCTCTAAATGTAAACAGGCTGTACAGTACTTTATGGCTGAATAAAGTACACCCCGTGACTCACTCTCAACCAATCAGAATGCTTGATTTGATCTACCCGTATTATAATGTATGTTAGAGCCGGGCCACAGAGAGGGTCAATGGGAACCCTTTCACGAGCAGTCTGGGGTCACGACCCTGATTAATTATCTGAACTATCAACTATCGGACAGACTTCTGGCACGTCGAAGGTTTTTGAATCTTCAGTTTGAGCACTTCCTCTGTCAAAAGATCTCCTGCAACCACAGACATATCATAGAGTAGGATGACTTGTAATGTTTTGACTTCCTGTGCTTCTCCTGCTCGATCAAAGTTAAAATATAGATTACGCAAATTTACCGAGATGGCCATGATTTCGCCTCAAATTCCCCAGAGGATCAACCCCGTTACAATTTCCAAGAGCTTTTCCTCCACACTCACACTAAAAATATCACTTATTGCGCAGAAAATATAATATAATCTACCGGCCATCTTGATCCGCTATCGTGCCGATAATCCCTTGAATATCTTCGTGCAACGTTCACGACAAACGGAACAACTTGAATTGATGGTATGTCGTTTAATTCTGTTGAACAGCTGCAGACACTTTGGATGTGCGGTGAGAGTTTAACTAAAGTAACCAAAGCTTTGTTGCATGTTTTTTACCACACCTCCCTCTCCACACGTTTTCCAGCCTGCCTCTTGACGAGTGACACACAAAAAAATTGGAAAAACAAACAAACAAACAAACAAAAACTCTGTGGTGTTTATGTGGGTGTGATGAGCAGCAGGGATCCAGACTACTGTATTCGTCTCTGATCCTCCAGCATACTGTGTGCTACAAATGTGGATCCCCAGGCATGTGGCCTACATGCTTTTTTGTATTTCCATGCCGAAGAGGAAATCACAACGGAGGCAGATTGAGTCGCATCGACACGGAGGACGAGACGAAAGATGAACGGGAAGGATTTTAGATTTTCTTACGTTGTAATAAAAAAGGGGGGATTCAAGAATGTGGTTATATATCTCATTTTAGGATGTTGAAGTGTAGTTTTTCACGATAACGTTGTCACGCTCAGTTTAGAGCGATTAGATCGTTAAATATTACTTCAAAGTAACTAGTCTGGATTTGTCACCGTTACAGATTCTATCTATTTTCTTTAGCTGAGGTGTGGTTTGCATGATCGTCACGCTGAAAATCCCAAAAGACGGCATTTGGCTTTTTCTAAGAATAGTTCCATCCTAAAGAAATAATGCAAGACAAAAAGATGAAATTGAACCAAGACGAGGAAACCCAGTATATGGCTGCACCGTGGACTATATGTACCAATGTGTTTAAGTAAATCGATGGTCTCAGTAGTATTTGCTCTTAAGGTCACGGAGGTAGCACCTTGTGTGAAATGGTTCAACTTTACATTATTTCCTTTAATTAACAATACAAAGTTGCTGATGCACACAGACGTTACCTGAGCGGTGTGCTCAGCGTAAATCAAACTGCATCAACCCTCAAGCGGCAGGTGAGTCTGACTCAGCTGCTTCCAAACACTTACTGCTCCTTAAGGTCCATGAGCCGACCTGCTGAGACCGACGTGACTCACTGTGGCTGTTTAACAACATTTAGCTCTCAGTGTGTGTGTGTGTGTGTGTGTCTAAATACTTCCTCTGCCCCAAAAGCCCTTTGGATCCCACTGAAGATATAAATCAAAACATTTTGTAAAAAACAAACAAAAAACAAACAATTTCCTAAAACAACTGCGCTCTGTAGTTTTTAGCAAACACTACTCAAACACGAGAAACAAATGCATTTGCAAGGGACTATTTTCAGCGGCGGAGTAATCCCCATTTGGTGCACTGTGGAGTATTTAAGGCAGCAGGATTTGTTTTCCTGTCCACATACATCCTCGATGATTTTTGTAACGTATTTTGCCGCATTACATTTGTCAAATCAAATCAAGTCAGATTGTGCTTCTTCCTTCCGTTTTCTGCATCAGAAGAGAAGCAGCCATTTATGTGAGTGCAGTTGGGAATGACTCAGGGCTCAGCTAATAGCCCACATTAATAATTCAGGCTCTAATCTGTGTCTGGAGAGCCGTCAGAAGTGTGTTATATGTGGATGCTTCACGCTGATGCACTTGCTTGCGTCCGCAAAGAAAAAAGGTGGAAGATTTTTCCCAACGTACGACCGTAACCGCCGACACTGCGGATAACTAATGTTTACAGAGAGTGGAGGAGGTGGGAAAAGCCTCCTGCTTATGTAGAAGCGTCATATTTATTTACATCTTACTCGAAACATGAAGACAAATAAGAAGAAATATTGCTCACACTGATTTACATTAAGTTATGTTATCACAATTTATTATTAAAGCTAAATATGATTAGATATCCAGCTTTACTGTTCAACCTTCTACAGGATCATAAACTAGTAGATTGCAGGTCAAATTCATAATAAAGAAAATATATAAAACTATAGTATTTCTGGGTGCTAATCATAAACTGTATATAAGAAGTGGACGTAGTCATCATGATGTCACCCGTTGGTTAGTGGACTGATGTCTTGAAGACTCGAGTTCGGAGATTTTGCCATCGTCATCTTGGCTTGATTGCAACCTGTCAATCACAGTAAGCCCCACCCTAAACATGCCCTGCTTTATGGTCTGTTTGAATCTAAATGGACCATCATTTACTCATAAACTCATGTTTACAATGTTTACTGAGTGAATAAATTAAGAGAGAAGTAGAGTGATTTTCTCATAGACTTCTATACAGCCAGAGGAGTCACCCCCTGGTGGTCAGGAGAGAGAATGCAGCTTTAACACATGAATCATAGACTTCTATACAACCAGAGGAGTCACCCCCTGGTGGTTAGTAGAGAGAATGCATCTTTAACACATGAAGCATATACTTCTATACAACCAGAGGAGTCACCCCCTGGTGGTCTCTGTTCGCTAACGCTGCACCGGATTTGAGATCCACTGGAGGAAACCCTGACAGCAGACACACAGCTGACAACCTTTTAGCTAAACTAATTGACGTGGTCAAGACTAACTGGGAAAGTGGCTGCATGTGTCCGCGACATTGCCTGTTTTGCTCAAACACTGCAGCTGGTGATGAGGCAAAAGTTGATTGCATAATGTAATGGTTGTAGAATAATGAACCTAGCAGCATTTAGATTGATTCCCAATAAGCTTCACTTATTACCACGATCTCTCGGAAAAATGAAGGAGCAAAGGGAGCTACCTCTACATTTTGCAATGGGGATCAATTACAATATAATATATTTGATTATATTTCTTGTTTTTTCCCTGATTGGGAAATCAGGAAATATGTCGGTAGTAGTAGAAATGCCACTAGGAAACTCTACGTGAGGAAAAGTTGTTTCTCATCTTTAGTTGTAATTTGCCAATTGAACGATAAAATATAAACAAAACAGCTGTTAAATTATAATCACCATCTTTTACCCTCAAGGATGAGATTTTAGGTTGTCGCCTTAATGAAAAAACTGAAATATAGGATGAAAATTTCACGTAACATTCAAAGGAAATGTGTCTTTGAAAGTTTGGCATCATTCACAAGCAACACTTCCCTCTTGAAACACTTCCCCTTAGATTCCACATTGACTAATGGAGGCCGGCAACAAATTGGCAGATGATTCACAAGGATGTTGAAAAAGCAATAACACACACACACACACGCATGCACAAACCAGGCAAGATATTAATTTCAATAACGCCGTTAACGTCGTCCTGACGAACGAGAGGACGAATGCATTTTCACGGCGTGAAAAAAATCCCTAACAGGCGCTTAGAAATCCAAAGAGTCCTCTGAGTGCCACACACGAGGAAAAACTGGACTCCCATTAGAGAATGCGAGAGCTGAAGAAAACCAAACTGACAACCGCTCCACCCGCCAAACCATCCTTGAGCAGCGCCGCCTGGCAGCAGAGCCTTGTGATCGAAATGGAAATGTGATTATTGCTCTAAAAAACGTCTCACGGCTTTAACGCGCTGCTCGACTCGTTCTCAAGTGGAACGTTTTGACTGCAGAGTGGAGGCCGCAGGTTTGTTCTGCCAACGCCAGGACATGAAAAACTCTATGAAGTCAAGAAAGGCCGAAGAGTTCTCTTTTCTCTTCAATCCACTCGCATCTCTGATCCACACATTGACATGTGAATGGATGAGTAAAACTAACAGGACTTTCACCCAGGTAACTTCTGTCCGTGTCCCCTGTGAGACTAAAATTAAACTTTGTGACCATTTCGGTCATGTTGGTTGTTAAGACAGGAGACCCGTTGGTGTCGTTAGTCACATGACTCGGTCGTCACTTGGTAGTCACGCCATGAGACCCCAAAGCAGTCTCCTCTGAGACTCGTGTGGTCAGGTGGAACTAGTGAGGGGGTGATTGGGTTCCAGCCGGACGGGTTATAGGGGTGCACCTGCTGGCGTAGGGAGGACTGATTTCCCCGTGTCTCCGCTGGCGTAGAAAGGACGTCCTTCCTGTGTCTCCGTGCGGCGTTAGCCAGACATCTGCCCGTGTTCCTCTAGTTGGTGGTATGTATTTCTGTGCTGGGTTCCGGGAGCTTCTGTTGCGGGGGTCGTTTCCGGGTTGGCGTTTCCGGGTTCTTAATTATGTTTTCATTTTATTTCTTTTACAGCGTGTGGACCGCTGCCTTGGTCTTTTGGTTTATTTATTGGTTTGTTTATTTATTGGTTTGTTTAATTGTTTATTTGTGTTGCCGGTCATGCACCTGTGAGCGTGAACTCCTTCGGCTTGTCAACCCAGCTGCCACTGGTGATACATGCTAGCCTCGGATAAAACGAGAGCTGCATAAAGAACATTGACTCTGTGTGTATGTGCGTTACCTTCACGGTACCTGGACCTAGTTATTGCAGCAAAGGGGGTGCTACAGTTTGGCGCTGTGAGTAGGGTCCCGTTGGGCAGTGGCAGTTGGGTGCTGGAGAAGCGGGGCTGGTGATAAGGCAATAGGTTTTAGACCAAGGCAGTGGGTCTCACAAAGTCTACACGGCTAGAAGAGCAGGATCGTCAGCTGGAGTAGACGGTGTGACCGGCCAAGATGGACGACCTGCGAGAGGAGCTACAGGCCCTGAAGGACAGGGCGGTGCAGGGCAAAGCAGATATACAGGCCTTAAAGGACATTAATAATTCCCTGAGGGAAGTGGATGACGAGGCTGCTGGTACCAGAGCCAGAGAGCGTGACATTTATGTACCAAAAGAAAGAAAGTGTCCGGTTTTCAATGGGGTGTCCTGTGCTGAGTTTTATGAGTGGTTGGATGAGATAAATGCAGTTCTGGGTTACCGTCATTTTGAGGAGACTGAGAAGGCGATGTACATTTATGACCATTTGGGTGGGGAAGCCAGACAGGAGATCCGATGTCGGTCGCAGAGCGAGAGGAAAGACCCTAGTCGCATTCTGGAGATCTTGAAGGAAGTATATGGGCAGCCTGCGTCATTGACCAGATTGCAAAAACTATTTTTCGAGCGGAGGCAGCGAGAAGGGGAATCCGTCAGGGAATATTCACATGGCCTGATGGCTGTTATGGAGGATATTAATCATTGTGACATCAAGCAGGCCTTGTGTAGCGACTTTGCTTTACGTGATCAATTCGCAGAAAATGTTCGGGATTTAGCCCTTCATAGAGAGTTAAGGAAGGTGATTCGGCAAAAGACTAACATCAATTTCTTTGAGTTACGCGATGAGGCGTTGAGGTGGGAAGATGGGGAGCCAGCGGGTGGTCAGAGTCGAAGGGGGGCAAGCTCGTGTGAGATGGGAGCGGGCTCTGTAGAGTCCAATGTAGTCGTTGCGGCTGCTCTCCCCGAGCCTGACCCATTGATGGTGGAAATCCTGCAAACTTTAAAGCAACAGCAGGTCCAGATCGAGAGCACGCTGAAGCAACAGCAGTCTCAGATTTTTGATCTGGCGCGGAAAATGTCTGATCTGTCCGGTCTAGGAATTAGCCGAGCGGAGGTCCGGGGGGAGCTGCCCTGTTTTGATGCTGAAGGTCAGCCTATATGTTTTAAATGTCGGGTTGCGGGCCACCTAGCACGACAGTGTCGAGTAGGGGCTCCAGGCTGGGGGACAGCTCCGGGGGGTTGCCAGGGGGTCTCCCAGGACAGGTTTGTCCAGGTCACTGAGCAGCAGGGAAACTCTCCCCCCCTGTGGTAATGAGTCCAACTACAGGTGAGGTTCAGTCGGGCTCACACTTGGGGGCACCACGGTTGCAGGACACACGGCGGAGTCTGGCCAAACCCCGTCGGGCGGCGGTGTGCCAGCAGACCAGTGCCAGGCCCCAGCAAGCTTCCATGTCTAGCTTTCCCACATTTGATATGTCTTCCTTGGCTAGTTTGCAGCAGGTAGACGCCGTAATATCGTCCTTTCGAGTGTACTGGAGGAGGGGTGTGAAGCCTTCCAGGGACGAGAGGTTGCAGGAATGTAAAAGAACAGTTGGACTTTTGAGACAGTGGGGAAGGATTGTGGAACTGGGGGGTGTTCTGTACCGGACGTTGTGCGACCAGAAGGAAGGACCGATTAAGCAGCTTCTGCTACCAGCGGTGTTACACCGTGAGGTGCTTGCTCGCATGCAATACTGACCATGGGCACCAAGGGGTGGAAAGAACGTTCAAGTTGGTTCGAAGTCGGTGCTATTGGCTGGCAATGTTTGAGGATGTGGAGGTTTTCTGTAAGACTTGTGAACAGTGTATTGTGTCTAAAGCGCGACAGCCAAGGGTTGTTGCAGCATTGGGGAGTTTGTTGGCTTCTAGGCCGTTGGAAGTTGTTGCAATGGACTTCACCGTGCTGGAACCATCGTCAGACAGACGAGAAAATGTCTCGGTTTTTACAGACGTGTTCTCCAAATTTACGGTCGCGGTGCCAACCCGAGACCAGCGTGCGATCACAGTTGCCAAGACCCTGGTGAAATACTGGATTCAGCCCTATGGGGTCCCTTCAAGGTTGCACTCTGACCAGGGGAAGTGCTTTGAGGCTGAGGTTGTCCAGAGTCTTTGTGGGTTGTATGGGATGAAGAAAAGTCGAACCACCCCCTATCATGCCCAGGGGAACGGACAGTGTGAGCGTTTTAATAGGACGCTGCATGATCTGTTGCGGACCCTGCGCCCGGAGCAGAAAAAGAGGTGGGTTGAGTACCTGCCGGAGCTGTTGTATGCTTATAATACCACTGAACATCAAAGTACGGGCTACTCGCCATATTTTCTCCTGTTTGGGAGGGCTCCAGTGGTTCCGCTGGATGTCTGGCTGGGCCAGGATAGGGAGGATTTTGTGGGGAATGTGCCTGAGTGGGTTGAGGAACATCAGAGAAGGTTGGGGGGTGCCTACGCTCAGGCTTGAAAGAACATGGAGCAGGCAGCAGAAGCTCGTAAAAATTATGCAGGCCCGCCTGTAGGTGACCATCCTTTAGAACCAGGCCAATTGGTGTATGTGAGGAACTGTCAGTTCTCGGGTAGGCATAAGATCCAGGATGTGTGGCTGCCCACCCCCCACAGAGTCATAGCTCAGCTGGTGCTGATCTGCCGGTGTATTCTGTAGTTCCGATTGATTTCTCGAAACCCCAGCACAATCTGCAAAGGAATGAGTTGCGTATTTGTGGTCCAAGCGTCCACCTAGAGGGGCAGGAACCGGGGGGTCCGGGGTGGGGCTACGTGCTCACCCACCGATGTAGAGTCTGATTCGGGTGACTCGTTGCCTGCCATCATCGATGGACCAGGGGCACCATTCGGGAGGGAGCGGGGGGAGTGGGCTCACCAGAGCTGTCTCCTCCCCGTCCATCAGGGGTGGCTACCCTCCCGGTGGGCGAGGAGGGAGTAAGGGCAGGTGAAATGTTACAGGCTCCACTGCCGTCACCTGTGGCTTTGCCGTCGCCTCCACTTCGGAGGTCCAAGCGTGCTACTGCTGGGGTTCATTCTAACCCACACCGACTGCCGTGGTAGGCCAGCCTAGGAAGACTTGAGTGGCTCGGGTGGGAGTGGCACGGTTACAGCAGCGGGCATGGAGGGGGTGAAACAGGGTTGGGGCGAGGGCTGAGGGGAGCACAAGGCGTCAGTGGGACACTGAGTGATTGAGGAGGGGGTGAATGTGGCCAGGTGGAACTAGTGAGGGGGTGATTGGGTTCCTGCCGGACGGGTTATAGGGGTTATACTGATTTCCCCGTGTCTCCGCTGGCGTAGAAAGGACGTCCTTCCTGTGTCTCCGTGCAGCGTTAGCCAGACATCTGCCCGTGTTCCTCTAGTTGGTGGTATGTATTTCTGTGCTGGGTTCCGGGAGCTTCTGTTGGGGGGGGTCGTTTCCAGGTTGGCGGTTCCGGGTTCTTAATTATGTTTTCATTTTATTTCTTTTACAGCGTGTGGACCGCTGCCTTGGTCTTTTGGTTTGTTTATTGGTTTGTTTATTTATTGTTTTGTTTATTTGTGTTGCCGGTCATGCACCTGTGAGCGTGAACTCCTTCGGCTTGTCAACCCAGCTGCCACTGGTGATACATGCTAGCCTCGAATAAAACGAGAGCTGCATAAAGAACATTGACTTTGTGTGTATGTGCGTTACCTTCACAGTACCTGGACCTAGTTATTGCAGCAAAGGGGGTGCTACACTCGGAAAAGAGATGTATATAACGCAGCAGATCTTTGAATATCCCTTATTTAAATCAGTGGGTCCTGAAAGTTGTAAAATAGCGACAATAACTGAATACAGAGTAATTTTCTTTCCTCCATTCACGGGAGCTTTGCTTAATGGACTCAAAAGACAGCCTGAAGAACCGGGTCGTTTTATTCTTAGCTGGAGGACTTCTTATTTTGCTTCATGCACCACGGAGCAACTTCCATAAGAATGAACCGCCTCCAGCGCTGCATTCAGCTCCCTCTATACATCCATGAGTCAACCACGAGCTTTCCTAAACATTACCTAAACCTGCCTTCCTGTAAAGAGAGATGTTTATTTTGCAAAGACACTATGCATGAGACAGTTTAAAGCTCACGAGCTGTGAGCAAGTGAGAATGTGTTGCAGGGGAGTGCCGGGAAAGGGTAATGTTTATCTTCAATACTGTCAATTGCATTTACAAAATCTTTGGCATTCTTCAGTCAATAAAATGTCAGAAAGTTGTAAAACATCAGGTCAAAGGTGACGTCTTCAGATTGTTTCATCCAATCAACGATCCACAACCCAAAGATGTTTAATTTACACTTAAAACATTCGCTGGTTCCAGTTTCTAAAATCTTGAACTGCTTTTCTTTATCGTTTTTGTAAAATAATTGGTTATCAATACAACTTTTTTATGACAAGTTTGTTTGCTTTCATATCATTAAGCACCAGTATGATTGTGATGTGTAAAATATGCCAACTGGTGGTGCTTTTTTATAATAAGTCAGTAAGACCTAAATGACGAAATAGGTCATTTTCAAAAATTAAGTCTAGACAACTAAACTAAAATTACTTGGTAAAGTTTATAGTCACGATAACATTAAAATAAACGATGTCTTGGGATGCAAACCACAGTCTCCAGTATTAAACAACAACACCAACAAAGCCTGAGCTCACCTGCAGCCCCTCGATGGCCAGCCGCAGCATACTGGGAGTCAGCTTGGACGCCTGCTTGAAGGTGAAGTTACTCCAGTCGATGATGAGGATGAAACCGTTGACCTGCAGCTCCGGATCTTCTATCATCGACTCCAACGACAGCAGGATCGCCCTCAGTATGTCCACAAATGTGTATCTGAAGGAAAAAAACAAGACAAGTTTGTATTTGCCAGAGGAGTGGAGAGAATATCACGGCTTGTAAATTGACTAATTACATTCTGAAACAGTTTGTAGGGCCACTCAGGGCAAGTAATGCGTTATAATTCTTATGTAACCCACGTAATCAATTTGCATGTAAGTGTAATTTACAAAATCCACGCAGGGAGGGAGGTTGGAGACTTGCACCCAGGAGACCGCTGTTCGTGTGAGGATCTGAATTTAAAAGAATACTTTACCCAAAAAAACAACAATTTGTATATTAATTACCTTCCTTCCTCCACCAAGAACGAAAAAAAATGATACAAAAACTGCTTGATAATGGAGGAAAATGGAGGCCAAATTGTATTATTTAGAATTTCTTGCCACAACAGTTCTCATGCTTGCGCATGCACGCTGTGAATCCGTGCATGAGACGGTGGTGGAGGAAGTGTTATTAAAAAAAAAATAGATTTGGGTGAAAATACATGTGTTTTGGGGTAAATAGCGAGTATACGATTGTGTAAGCGAGACTTGGATTTAACTGCATGAGTTGTGTGAGAGTTAGTAAATGGATGTGTGATATAGTTTTGCGGCCTCCATTTCCTTCAATTCCTCAAATTTTCTCAGTTTTTAGCCGTTTCTGGATTCGCTGTTTACCGTGAAGACATGCTGGAAAATGTTTTTAGTAGTTGATATACAAATGATCAGTATGAGGTTTAAGTATTCCTGAAAAATACTTCTGTAGCTACTTTAATACAAACATTTACATATTTATTTAGGTAACTAAGTAACCCCATTTCGGAAGTTAATTTAACCCAAACCTGATGATCTCCTCCAAAACCTAACCAAGTAATTTTGTTACCTAAATTATGTGTGTTAAGTTATACGAACCGTTGTATAAGGAAACATTACACTAATACATAGAAAGTCAACCAGCAAGAGTCAGATTTTACAATGCAAAGAATCTCGCTCAACATGTATATGTATATTTGTTGCCTATATATATAAATATAAAATATATAAGTACATAAACATTAATCTTGATATATTTAAACATCAATATAAAATATATAAATCAATAAAAATGAATCTTGATGTATATGAATAAATATAAATAAATACAAATGAATCTTGATATATATAAATAATTATAAAATATATAAATACATACAAATAAATATTGATATTTATTAGTGCTGTCAAGCGATTAAAATATTTAATTGCGATTAATCTCATTTATGTCATAGTTAACTCGCGATTAATCGCAATTAATCGCAATTTTTTTTTTTTGCATTTTAATGCTCTTATCAACATGAAAAAGTGGATTGGCTTGCTTTATTTTATTGAAAAACAACTGCCAAACAGGGCGGGTACCAATTAAAATCACTGCACATTTCAGGTAAACAAGGGTTTACAAAATAAAATTATAGAGTGCACCAGGCATGAAAACGGGTCAGGGGTGAAAAAGGTGAGAAGGATATTACCCCTCTAGGGGGTCCGGGGGCATGCTCCCCCGTAAGAAAAATTTAAATATTCCATATTTTAAAGCGTCAATCTGATGCATTTTGAGATGCTTTTTTTGCCAACCTGGGGAGAGCTGGAGAAACTTAACTTCAGCCATGAGTCAAAAATTATTATGGCCTCCTTACTAAGTATTATGCAAGCCATTTCATGGCAGCCTGTCACTGGGTCTAACATTTACAGTATATGAGGCACAATGTGGTAAGGGAGAGCATGGCTGCCTTTGTTAGCATCATTTATATCTTTGATGCAGAGAATGCATCTGGCGAATCCCTGCCTGTTGATTTTGGAGAATACATCTCCTAGATGAAAGGACACCTCTTGCCCTTTTATTGAGACCTTGCCTTCCAGTTTTAGCCACGACCAGTTCCAGCTGCATTTCAATCCAGCATCCAGCTGTTTAACAATGGCTGCATCCTTCTCCCCTAACACACTCATTCTGCAAAAATAATGTTTGTATTAGTGTTAACTTCTAGTTTAGCCTTATTCAGACCTGCCAACCTTGATATATAACCTATATATTGATAAGTCATTAAATACTCGTCATGCATTATATTGCATTGCATATAATGTATGCTGGTCAATTAGTCTAAAATTAATTTTAGACTAATTTATACTAGCGTACTTTGACGTCAAAATGCGAATCCGCTACGCAAATTGCGTACAGGTTGGCAGGTCTGCTTATTGATAGAACGGTGGACCACTTTACCTTCTGCCTTGTCACTCCCCTCACCTCAAAATCTACCTCTTCAAAAACGGTAGCGTTATGCCGTGTTCACGTGAACACGGCATAAGCTAATCATTTCCCACCGGAGCTTTAGCTAGCTGGCTAACATTGCGTTCTCTCCTGCTGTGTTCAATGACTCAATTCATCAAGCTGTAGCTAGCGTTAGCTAATAATTTCCCACCGGAGCTTTAGCTAGCTGGCTAACGTTGCGTTCTCTCCTGCTGTGTTCAATGTGTTCACTCGCGCTCCCTTCTGGCATGCGCACCTGTTCGCAGTTCACTGAATATCATTCATTTTGCCGTATCGCGCTCACTGTTCATTCATTTCAAACCGTAACGTTAGCCTAGCTTCCAAGCCCAAACGGCGTGCCTATTGTTTTGCTTCCGGTTGAGCTACATCCGGCGTGGTGCTCGCGAAAAAAAATAATTGAAAAATTAAAATGAGTTAACGCCGTTAATAAAATTGACGGCGTTAAAATTGGTTTGCGTTAACGCCGTTAATAACGCGCTAATAACGCGCTAATAACGCGCTAATATGACAGCACTAATATTTATATATATCAATATTTATGTTTTATGTTGTTAGCCAATATATTGAACTATATTTGTTGCATCAACCTAACCGTTGGTTTTGTTGTCTAAACCTAACCGTTGGTTTTGTTGCATCAACCTAACTGTTGATTTTGTTACCTATACCTAACCGTTGGTTTTGTTGCATCAACCTAACTGTTGGTTTTGTTGCATAAACCTAACTGTTGGTTTTGTTGCATCAACCTAACTGTTGGTTGTGTTGCCTAAACCTAACCGTTGGTTTTGTTGCATTAACCTAGCTGTTGGTTTTGTTGCATCAACCTAACCGTTGGTTTTGTTGCATCAACCTAACTGTTGGTTTTGTTGTCTAAACCTAACCGTTGGTTTTGTTGCATCAACCTAACCGTTGGTTTTGTTGCATCAACCTAACAGTTGATTTTGTTGCATCAACCTAACAGCTGATTTTGTTGCCTAAACTTAACCGTTGGTTTTGTTGTCTAAACCTAACTATTGGTTTTGTTGCATCAACCTAACAGTTGATTTTGTTGCATCAACCTAACTGTTGGTTTTGTTGCATCAACTTAACCGTTGATTTTGTTGCATCAACCTAACAGTTGATTTTGTTGCCAAAACCTAACTGTTGGTTTTGTTGCATCAACCTAACCGTTGGTTTTGTTGCATCAACCTAACAGTTAATTTTGTTGCCTAGACCTAACCATTGGTTTTGTTGTCTAAACCTAACCGTTGGTTTTGTTGCATCAACCTAACCGTTGATTTTGTTACCTATACCTAACCGTTGGTTTTGTTGCATCAACCTAACTGTTGGTTTTGTTGCCTAAACCTAACCGTTGGTTTTGTTGCATCAACCTAACAGTTGATTTTGTTGTATCAACCTAACCGTTGATTTGGTTGCATCAACCTAACTGTTGGTTTTGTTGCATCAACCTAACCGTTGGTTTTGTTGCATCAACCTAACAGTTGATTTTGTTGCATCAACCTAACAGCTGATTTTGTTGCCTAAACCTAACCGTTGGTTTTGTTGTCTAAACCTAACTGTTGGTTTTGTTGCATCAACCTAACCGTTGGTGTTGTTGCATCAACCTAACTGTTGGTTTTGTTGCCTAAACCTAACCGTTGGTTTTGTTGCATCAACCTAACAGTTGATTTTGTTGCCTAAACCTAACTGTTGGTTTTGTTGCATCAACCTAACTTGGTGTTGATGCCTAAACCTAACCGTTGGTTTTGTTGCCTAAACCTAATTCCTACGTAGTTATTTTAAGGCCAACCGTGATGTTTTTCCAAAACCTAACTAAGTGTTTTTTGGTTGCCTGAACCTAAATTTCAGGCAACCAAAGGAGGGACACAAAAAAGTCAGCCAGGCCCTAAAAGTGGAAAAACTGAAATTGGAGGCTGATATAGCAGCAGATTACTGCACATGGACGTTTATTTTAGGTGTCCACATGGCAATTCATGTATTTTTCCACAACTGATTAGAGAAGAAAGTTGGTTTCCTGTTGTTTCCTGATGAACGGTCATTTTGTGGTGCTGAATGGAAAGCTCCACAAACCAGACTCCACTTAATTATTGTGGATTTTAACACACAGATTCTCTTCTGTTCTTTATGTGTTTTCTGTCCGATCAGATAACACAGACTTTACGGCCCCATCACCAGCAGCCTCTTTATTACCTGCTCTGGTCCCAGTTGGCTGCAAACAGGACCAATATTTTCCTGCCATATCTGTCTAGATTGGACAGTACACCGGGGAAGCCGTCCTTCAGGGCCTGCTTGATTCCCGGGTCCGTCGCTTTCAGGTTCTTGAACATGTCCAGGTTCTGCTGCCGGTACTCAAAATACTGGGCCAGCAGCCGAAACGCCTCGAAGTGGTTGAACTTCCTCGCTCGGAGGAATCTGAGGATGAAGGGGTCGTCTGTCCTGAGGAAGCCGATGTCCGGCCGGGTGATGATCATGTCCCGGACCTCCTGGATGTCCTGGTGTAAAGTCTCTGGGTTCTCCTTCAGCTCCACCTTGGCCTTCTCCAGGGTCTCTGGAGAGAGGCCAGCCTGCAAGTGAGTCATCTTTCGCAACAGCTGTCCCTCCCTGGGGGACCACAGCACACCAGCGTCCAGTGAAACAACAGAATCAATGGTTACCTCCAGCAACAGGGTGGTTGGTTTCTCTTGATGGTTCAGAAGCTGCCCTCAGATGGAGGCCTGCTGCTCTGTAGACGTAATCCACCCTGAACTGGCACAGACGCTGCTGCTGTGGTGCTCCTATGGAGCATTATAAGCACACTGGCCGTTCACTTTTACGCACGGAAAACATTTCAATCCCGCCGGCAAGAATTCAACTTTATTGTGTTTTTTTCCCCACCCGGTCCTGCGGGCTTCAGGCGGCACATCCAACCCGCTGATGCGGGCGGCCCGAGCTCACAGCCGACACACAGCCGCTTCCCTCCATGTCAAAGCCGCTCCTCTCTTTCTCTCGCTGTCTGTGACACGATGACGACGACAGCATCCCCCGTCTCCCCGGCGGCGCTCGCGGCGGCCAGGCAATGCGACACGAAGCCTGCAGCAGTTGCTATATCATCACCACCAGCATCCCTCCGCCTTCACGACGCATCTCCATCCGCCGACCGACGGATGCTGCTGGTGCCGCTGCTGCTGGTGTTGGTGGTGTTTGGTGGTGGTGTCGGTGGTGGTGCCGCTCCGTCACCGTCAATCGAGGCAGATTTGGCCGCTTGTTTCGGCGTATGCATTCCTGTCTTAATCACCACTGCTGCTCAGCTTCATCATCCACAACGTGGGTATCAATTTAGATCTCAAAATGTATCAAAGACCAACAAAAAAGAAGAAAAAAATGGTATCCAGTAGCACAGGTGTCCCGCGAGGTTTTGCCACCCGTTTCCGTTTTTTTTTTTTTTTTTTGGAAAGGGGTGGACTTGGGTTGGAGGGGGGTGGGGGGGATTACCGTCTCCGCTCCTCCTGCTGCTGCTGCTGCTGCTGCTGCTGCTGCTGCTGCTGCTGCTGCTGCTGCTGCTGCTGCTGCTGCTGTTGCTGCTGCCGCCGTATGTTAGCCGGGAAAGTGACTGACAACAAGAGAGTCTGCGCTCCGCTCTGTGTATGGACGCCACCGGTGGGAGGGGTGGGGGGTGGAGTGTCGGATGAAAAGGCAACAGATATGAAAAGGGATGCAGAGAGAAAGAAAGAGAGGGCAAGGTGGCAGAAAGATGGAGAATGTAGCTGAAAGGTGATGGATGGAGGGATGGAGAAAGGATGCTGGAGGAAAAGGGAGGGATGAAGATGGGGGTGGACTTTGGGTTTTGGAGGCCTGAGGCAAAATTAGGGGCCTCAATGTCACCCTTTTCCTGCATTATCTTTCCTTAAAGGGCCGTATGTTTGCAGGTTTTTAGCCTCTAAATCACGAATACTTTCATTTTCAACTGTTTTTGATTCTGGGTGTATTTATTGCTACCGATCCGATATTTCAGCTGCAAAGTATAGAAATACGGACTGAATTAAAGCATCATAATTAAGGCCTCTTTTACTTGAGACCCTTAAAGCTGAAAACATACAAAGGAAATGATCTGTAATTGAATATAGACACAAACGTTTATGCCTCATGTGCATTTTACACTAAAATACTGTTTCAAAGCCATGTTCACGCTGCAATACTGTATCCTATTTTAGTTTGAATTGGTCTTAAAAGAAGAACATTTAAAGATTTGGTAAACGAGGTAGTTATGAATGCTAACGTTACTATATGAAGTCGCAGCATGAGTGCTGAGATGTTAATCCATGATTTTGCGTCCTCCTTTCTGATCTTTCTTTCTGCCTTCTTAGATAATACATGTGTTGAATTTCAGTTGCATCGTTTATGAAATATGTCCAACACCAACTTCCTCATTTATCTTCCTTAAAGCGTCTCTTGCAGGTGCATATTAAGCTTTTTTAGGATACACTCTTGGGGGGGTCCATGTCTGTCTCTGGGCCCCCAGGGCGGGTGTTTTGTTTTGCCTTATAGTAAAGTCCTCCTCTGGAGGGATGAAGTGACAGAAGAACTGGTGGAGGAAAGAGGAGGAAAGAGGAGAGTCAAGTGTTGGTTGCAGCCTCAGATAGAGAGATGGAGGAACCATCACAGTCAGCCTGACGTGGCTCGGTGAGATCATAACTCATAAACGTGGGCTTATCACAGGGTTTATTACAGCTGGTCATATGAAATGCTGCTACATGGATGGATGGATGGATGGATGGATGGATGGAGGCGGGTGGGGGTGGCACCTGCTCAGTGGTGACCAGACAGCTGCACTTAAACATGCTGAATTAATGTCTATTGTATCCGCCTATTTATCCCTCAAAGCACACGGCTGCGTGGCGAGCGCCGCTCGGGTCACCTGCTCGGCCGCCTGCGGAAACAATAACGTCAAACTTGAACAAACAAATTAAATAAGTGGAAGAAATACAAAAGTTCTTCTGTTATTTCCTGAATTGTCAGTACTTATAAAATAAAAATAAGATAAATTGAATAAGATAAGTAGGATAAGATAAAGCACGATAAGATAAGATAGGTTGAATAAGATAAGTAGAATAGGATAAGATGAAATAAGATAAATTGAATAAGATAAGATATAACAAGATAAGATAAGATAAGTAGGATAAGACTAGAAAGATAAAACAAGATAAGATAAGTAGGATAACATAAGATAAGAATAAGATAAGATAAAACAAGATAAGATACAATATGTTGAATAATATAAGATAAGTAGGATAATACTAGAAATATAAATAATCCTTTATTAGTCCCACAGCGCGAACATTTGCTGGATTACAGCAGCAAAGTGACCGTGACCAAACAAAACACAAGTATCATAAATGAGCAATCAAACAGCAAAAGGGAAAATAAATAAGTAATTTAATAATCTTTAAATTGAAATCTTATACAACTGGATTGAATTAAAAAACATAATAACATATTATTTCTTTCTAAATACGTCCAAGTTTGCTTTAATATCACACAGTCAGTCTGAGGGTGAAGACCAGGTTTGTTTAATATGCTGTCAGTGGGGGAGGGGCAATTCCTGAAAGCAGAGGGGGGTAGAGGGAAAGTAACATGGTCCCAGGGGAGGCCGCCAACAATTGCCCTCAGCCCTGATGGGCCGGTGTTGGAGCTAATTGAATGCATCGTGGACTTGCATTGGAAATGAGCTCTGGCGCAGCTGTCATTTCCCGGAGTGGTTCTTTGATTTGTGTCTGAGCCTCTGAGGGCCGAACACCGGCTCCAATAGTTCACACGAGGATGTCCAGAGGATTCAGCGGGTCGGGGCATCTGCAGCTGAAAATTAAACTGTTTTATTTGGTCGATCATTGTCTGCAAATTACAGGGAAAAGGAACATCCCACAATACACTGCTGCTTAAAGCCCAATTACTCAAATAAATAATGCACATTTACACCCAGTTGCAAGTTTATTATATTCAACTGAAGCTATTGCAGTCTGCAATAAATCACCAGTTCTTTCTGAAACTGTATTTCTTTATGCAGAGATGTGCCTCTTATACTGAGCTGACCTTCACTGATAGCTTAAATGGGGTGGACAAAATAATAGAGACACCCATCAGTACAACACAATATAAAAAAAGACAGGTGTACGTAATAAATTGATAACTGAATGTGAATCCTTTCATTTCCAGTCAGATGTGTAACTTTTTCTAACATCCTGTTGAAGTCAATCAAATGTATAATTAATACTCAGAACATGACATTGCGTCACGATGGATGGAGGTTTCTTTTATAACTGGCTTTTGTTTGATTGTATCACAATCTTTTATGTTCATGTATTAAGCTGCTCATACAGGCAGGTAGGTGATATTTGAGAAGGATATGAACAAGTTTGTGCAAAATGGGATGCATGAAAAGTCATGGTAGGAAATGTGAAAGCTGAGATTGAATTTATACAAAACAAACAAAAACATCAACAATATATATATTAAAAAAAAAAATTTTTTCTTCTCATTCACATCACCTGACTGGCTGAAACAGAGAGAACATGCACCAAAAAAACTGAACCCTGTGATCTTCTGATCTTCTTCATCAGTGAGGCACCACGACGCCCTCTGCTGGTCATTGAGGAAAGAGCAAGATATTTCAAGGGAGGTTAAAAAAGAAAGAATTAATCAATAGATATTACCATGAAACTTCCCCAGTTGAGTACTGACATTAAGACAATTATTATCATTTCATTTCTTTGCAAATTAAGCATTATCTAATGTTAACTTTTTGTGAAATTAGGAGAAATGCAAATATACAAAGTGGTAAAAAAAATAGTTCTCGAAACTGTTTGGTCCCCAATTGTTTCCACATTGCACATAATCGTAGCTGTTAGGTAATACAAAAACAATAACACAGTCATATGTGAACTTTAATGATTGACTTCATACCCCAGAGCTGGCAGGAAGTATACGTTGTGTAATTTGTTTGTGTTTATCAGAGAGTTTAAGTAAAAAAAAAAAAACATTTATGTGACCGTATGGAGAAGAATAAAACAGTTTTGTAACTATGTCCTGATATAAGAACAATATGTTTGGTAATTATAGCAGTTTAAATCATTCCTGTTCATAGCTTTATCATCAGCTCTCTTCTCCAAAAGGCAACATCACCCAGCGAGCAGCAGGTGGCGCTATTGATTCAGTTATTCAACCACTTTCTAAAAGCTCAGCTGTGATTATGACAGTAGAGCCTCTAAAGACTTTTCTCACCCTTCACATACATAGACCGCAGCTTTATATATATATATATATATATATATATATATATATATATATATATATATATATATATACAAAAAGGATATAAGAGAGAAAGATTGTCTTTACAGGTTAAATTTTTTGAATCTTTTATTGTTTAAAAAAAATATTTTCTCTGTTTCACAGGTTTTAAGTTATAATAATGCTGATGTTTCATAACATATGTGCACCGTTGCAGCTGAACAAGAAAACATGTGAAAATAATGTGAAAATATAAATAAACAATTTCAACAGGGGATTTAGATGAAAAGTGAGGAACCCCCCCCGTGCACCTCCGCTGAGCCCCAGCGGCAGTGGTCTCTCCACTGGGGGTCGGACCACGAGGTCAGTACAGTGTTGATCAGGTGGAATAAAAGGGGTTGTAACCCCCCCAGAGGGATCAAAGACACTGGTCAACATGCCACACCCCTCTACCCCTCTCTTCCTGTACAGACCTCTCTGAGGGCAAACTCACTGACCCTTCAAACCGAGCAGAGCGGGGAGGAGGGGGTGTAGAGGGACGAATGAAGGATGAAGGATGGATGGGGGGACGGATTGAGGGAAGAACAGGAAGATTAAGCATTAGCAGTCAGATTAACCTCCTGGATTCCTCTCAGAGATGTATTACTTGTTGCATCTCTTTGCAATATGGCCGGTCTGGTCAGGAAACAGGAGGATTGAGAGACTCAATCTCCTCTGGTTGTATAGAAGTCTATGCTTCATGTGTTAAAGCTGCATTCTCTCTACTGACCACCAGGGGGCGACTCCTCTGGTTGTGTAGAAGTCTATAGAAAATGACTCTACTTCTCTCTTGATTTATTCCCTCAGTAAACATTGTAAACATGAGTTTATGTCTCAATCTCTAGTTTCAAGTCTTCTTCAATACAGCATGATGTTCATTTAGTAAATTATGGTCATTTAGAGTCAAACAGACCATAAAGCAGGGGATGCTTAAGGGCGGTGACAGGTTGACAAGGTGACAGGTTGCTACCAGAGTCGTATATCTCTACCACGCCACCACAGTCCAAATTGTGTCACTTCCGTTCACTGGTTGCAAGGAAACAGAATGGCAACGGCCAAGATGGCGACTCAGGTAACTCAGGTGTCTTATCAACAAATACTTTGTAACCGTTTTACTCTTCATCAGACGATAGAGCCGGATGCTAATCACCGCATCCACCTCTCCAGCACTGTCTCACTCACACGCAACGACAAATCCCATAACACTTGAGTAGAATTGAGGCATTTCTTTTTTGCAATGGCTGCCAACTTTTGTGGCCATTCATAAATTTCAGCACCTCCACAATAATCAGAGCTTTGTGTTCTCGGACAATAGCTTTTACTCCAGTGGGAAATGTACCAACTCTTCGTTTCTGGGTGAAATTTTAATTGGAAGTGGAGACTCGACCGTGCAGCCGGGATGCCGATAGCTGGCCTCCGTCCAACACACACACACACACACACACACACACACACACACACACACACACACACACACACACACACACACACACACACACACACACACACACACACACACTACCAGTTATTTTTACTTTCCAAGACAGCAGCTCTCTAGAAAGGGTAGTAAAGTAAGCCATGTGTCTTTTAGTGTTTGGTTGTTCCCGCTCTTTAATGCTGTCGATTTTATGACTGTAACACACGCACACACACACACACACACACACACACACACACACACACACACACACACACACACACACACACACACAGTCGAATATCCTCAGCACAAAAATGGGTGTTGTCGAAGAAGGACTACTCGATCAATACCAATTAATACTAATTAATACTAAACAATACTAAATGTCTTAGTAATTTAGCTGAAGGTTGAAATGTCTGTCTGTTGGTCAGAATAACGGTTTGGCCCTCAAGGACATTGATTATGATACAATGTAGCTGTTTTGGTCTATTTGTAGTTTGTAATTTTCGGTTTTTGCCCCTTTTGTATCTCTTTGTAGTTGTTTTGTAACACTTTGTGTTTTTGTGTCGCTGTTTTGGTCTTTTTATGGTCATTCTACGATTTTTCATAGTTGCTTTTTGTTGTTATTCATGGTCTGTGTCTCTTTTTGTAGTTGCTTTTCATCTAGTTGTTTTGCCTCTTTTGTAGTTGCTTTTCATCTTTCTGTAGTTGTTTGCCTCTTTTGGTAGTTGTTTAGCATCTTTTTGTTATTGTTTGCCTCATTTTGTAGTTGATTTTCATCTTTTTGTAGTTGTTTTGCTTCTTTTTGTAGTTGCTTTTCATCTTTTTTTAGTTGTTTTGCCTATGTTTGTAGTTTTAGTTGTTTTGTTTTAGTCATTGTGAGTCTCTGTGGAGCTCTTTTGAGTCCTTTTGAGTTGTTGAGGCCCAGTCGGTGTGTTCAGTAATCCATCCTCACCAACACAGAAAGGGTTCATCCCTTTGGAGGCCAGGACAGCTCCACCAGTAACTATTCATTCGTCTTTTGATACTTTCTCATGGACCAAAACACTGTCAAGCAGGAAAACAAGGCCTTTTCATTTTGGTGGTGTTATTTATTTTTGACCTGGTTTTATATTATTTTGGAAAATGTAGACTAAGCAAGAAAATGTTAAAAATATTTCATTCGGAGTTTGTTTTTTTAGGTTCAAGAGTGAACTTTTGTATTCACAGAAACACTGTTTTCTTCTTTTTGTCCTGCTTCTCGTGCTTCAAATACATTTGGCTTTTTAGGGCAGGGGAGGGGGGTGGGAGGGGTGAGGTGGATGCTCGCCCAACTTGACACAGCCACCACCAGAGAGTGAAGTAATGAGCTCTGTGGAGTCTGATTGGCTGTTGGGGAACGGCCTATGGTGGGCCCATACAAAGGAGTGATCTGGGCTACAAGAGGCTTAGAACAAACTTCAATCTGAAGCCGGACCCCAACTAGTGTACACACACACACACACACACACACACACACACACACACACACACACACACACACACACACACACACACACACACACACACACATTGCACATTGCTGTCTCTACACAGTGATGAAGGAGCCCATTCATGCCTGCTGACAAATTACTAGTGAAGCATGAGACTAAGTACCCCCCGTCTCCGTCTCTCTCTCTCTCTCTCTCCATTATAGACTGTGTGAGATTTGGGTGTGAGAGAATATCACACGCATTATGTTTGGACGTCCTGAGCATCAACAGAACAATGCACTTTTTCTTTTACTCTACAATGCATGGATGATGTCGCAAAAAAAAGGTGTACCGTGCAAGTTTCACTGTACGGAATAATAATAATAATAATAATAATAATAATAATAATAATAAGGTTACAAAGTGCTCTACAAGAACACATCAAACTGCTAAATTATGTAGAAATGGAATACAATAAAACACTTGTGATATTGTCACAAAATTGTTCCATTAGTTTCGTGTACAAGTACACACATTTTAATTTGTTTACTGTGTCCCTCTGCACAACCTTTCTTCACGATGACAATACGGTAAAATCTAAAGTTAAGTTTAGGCAACAAAACCCAATAATTACGTTAAGGAAACGTAAAACTACAAGAAGTCCTGTTTGTTGGACTCATCCTCGTGTTTTTTTATATGAAAAAGTACGTCTCTTGCTCTGACTGTTGCTTCGTCACGTGGATACATTTAATTAATGTTCCTCCACCAAAAAGGCTCCTCATGCAAGTAAGTAACAATACCACAGTTCATTGGAATTATTGGAGTTCCGTATCATGTACTTGGACCAATACATTTCATTTCGGGCTGAAATGTTGTGTTCTTGTTGTTTTTTTTGCTCTTCATGTTTACAAAAAATAAGTTTCAGCTTTAATAGCAAAAAAGAGTAAACAGAATGAAAAGATATTGGCCTTCGACCTGACCAATCGGACAGATTAAACCTTTTCTGTGCCAGTAATGAGATCAGCTGCACAGTGATTAGCGGGTTAAGCTCATAAATGACACGGAGCGGTGAGGGTGGTGCGACCGGGAGGAGGACGCTTTGTTTTAAATGCAAGACGGAAACAGTTCAGTGCAAAAAAAAATGATAATATATATACATATCGTCTCAATACCTTGACCTGCAAGTCAAATTGAAAAAGGTGCATGTTGGCAGACCTATGGTAACTAATACCTCAAAACATACAGCACTAATCACTTCTGGTCCGATCCCGACCAGACAAAAGGATTAGCCAGAGTCCAGAAGGAGGAGGTCTCCTGAGGTCACGGGCCGCCGCTGACCTTGCATGTGAGGTTAAAAGATGCTCTAAGGCGAGCCAGTCCCGTTGGGCTCGATGACTAAACTGTGAGGACGTCCACGGGAAGGTTCCAGGCGGTCGGACGCATGGTGGTGACCCTCTCATCATGTGACACACGTTGTGTTCACCTTTGTTTAAGAATGAAGCGTCCCTTTGTCTCAACATTTATTGAAGGCTTGACGCATCAGATGCCTCCTGCGTATGTTATTATTGATCATGATGAGCGCATCCCCCAGTGGACCTGTTTACCACTCATATAAGGAACGACACATTGTTGAAGCAAAGGTTCATGAGAGGTCTTATAGCAAAGTGAGATTCAAGAGAATCGACTTTACATGCAACGTTCACTCAGGATCAAACTTCCTTTATCAACTCACAAGACTAGAGGAAGACATTTCAGGAATGTAATACATATTCATATTAAATCTCCCTCCCTCTCTGCGGTGAAGTCACCCGTCTGGAAAAACTCTGAAAAGGAAATGAAGCGCATTAAATATGAGACCACTCCATATTAAAGAGAGGGCCAGAGTTTAAAGGGATTAGGTGAGCTGGACGTCTGAGACACACACACACACACACACACACACACACACACACACACACACACACACACACACACACACACACACACACACACACACACAGCAGCCAGTTGGACGTCTATACTGTCCTGACAGTAATCCTCAGATTAACTGGTTGTGGGGCGCCACCAGTCAGCCACCAGTCAGACCAACAGTCAGACAACAGTCAGACAGCCACCAGTTAGACACCAGTCATCCACCAGTTAGACACCTGGAACAAAATCAGAAATGTATGCAAATTTGAACACGTGGGTCCGCCAGACAAACAGAGAACCAGAAAAATCACATTAATTACGATTTTAATAATTATGTTCTATTTCAGTGGGACGTGTGTACTTTGCTGCTAATACTGAGATACCTTGTGTTACTCGTAATGGAGTATTTATACTATAAGTATGGAACACGTTTTCTTTTGTTGTTTTTGACTTAAGTTGACTTAAAGTATTTATTCTATCGTGTGTAACATGACATGACACGCTTCTTTAAGATATTATAAGATTAACGAGGTATTTTGGACAGTACGTGGGTCATGTTTCCTCTATCTGAGTTGGGGTTAAAATATAAAAAAGCTACAAATTACGATGTTGGACAAAGAGCAACTACTTTTATGCACAAGTTAAACATCAGTAGTGTGACCTTTTGAGAGAAAAGCTTCCAACAGGTTTCAGGAACACGATGAAGGATTCAATATCCTGTCGTTGGATGTTTTTCACTCTTTAAGTACATTAGAATGAGTAAAAGTATCCTGAATACCATCATCATCATCATCATCATCATCTCCTTGAAACGACCGATATACAAGAAGCTACCCGCTGATCTTTGACCCAAAGGTTCAGATCCAGGTGCGTTCAGGCCACACAGCTGAAGTCCATTCAGGTCGTTAAGCGACTCTGTGAAACACCAGATGGACCCAAACATTTACTTTATGGAATTAATCGAGATCACGCCGCGGAGATTTGTGTCAACGGTGTTTCAAATACATTAAATCTATTCCAAATTGTCAAATTTAAAAAGAAATAAGCGCCGTGAAGGAAGACTCAGTACTCTTTCTGAGGTAAAAGTAACAATACCGCAGTGTAGAAATATTTTGTCTTCAGTTAAAAGTTTTACTACTTTTAATTTCCCCCCGAGGATCAATAAAGTGTGGTCTTATCTTAAACTAGTTTTATAACTGATTGGCTGATTATATTTGTTTCATCAATGCGAATCTGCAAAGTAACTGAAGATGACCAAAATAAATTTAGTAAAGTACAATATTTGCAATACTTAGGCTAAGTATAAGTACCTCAGAATGAACTTCAGTAAATGTACTTAAGTTCCTTTCCACCACTATTTGTCTCCAGTAAAAGAATAATTATTAATATAGTGTTGTGCATGCTTTAAAATAAAGAACAAATTAAATAAATGCACATGAAAGCAAATACAAAAAAGAGCTTTCTTTGAAAAGCTCGCCGGCGGTTAAACGCCAGCAGAGTGACCTCAGAGGACTGGGAGGCTTTAACGGCCAAAAAAAACCTCAATGCCTGACAGACCGTCACCGTGGAGACGGGAGGTGGTGGAGAGGACTCCGTCGCCACGGTGACGGTCTGTCAGGCATTGAGGTTTTTTTTGGAAGGAAGGGAGGAGGGGGGGCATAACGGGGCCACACGAGGGGAAAAGGTTTAAAAAAACAGGGGAAACTTTTTCCAAACTCCGCCTTTGAAGTTTGGAAAAACACAAACAGGTGGTGATGAAAGTATCATTTACACTTCTGGGACTCTGTAAATGCCAAAATGTAGCGATTATCACCGAGCATGTAGCTTTTCTTGTCCCCAGCACATGTTGCCTTTACGTTACGGCCGTGACCTCTTCAACCGAAAAGTAACTCTTTCCTCCATGTTTGGTTTTTGGATTAACTTCAGGGGTCTGAAGAGATAAAGTGTTCTAGTAATTCACAATAAATGCAGTGAAGATGAGTCTAAAAATGACTGTTTTCCTTTGTGGAATTGTGTGCCTCCGACGTGGCTCCCCACCTCCTTCGCCTCGGGCGTATTCTTGTGCAACTCCCCTCTTTTTGGCTCTTTTCTATGTGGCAAAAACGTTGGGAGAATCCGGTCGGTGCCGTTTGACACCAAAAAAGAAAAAAAGCTTTGAGATAGATCAACATCTCAGGGAGGGAGGTTGAAGGGGACAAAGGGAGGGGGGAGGGAGAGGGTGAATGCTTGAGGTGGAGGCTGAGAAACAAGGAGGAGAATGAAAAAGACCAGGAGGGCGGGGTCAGAGGCGTTGTTCCCCTGCAGAGACAAACCTGCACAAGTCGTTGCTGTGGCTTCAACTCTGCAGTGAAGACCAGCGGGTTTAAACTTCCTCCTCTTTATTTAGTAGAAAAAGACACACACACACACACACACACACATATATATATATATATATATATATATATTTTCTATTCAATATGTTTTGGTTACACACAAATCGACTAGTCTGAAACAAAGACACTTGATTGGTCGAGGCTGCGCCGCGTCACTGGCGCACTGAAACAAAGGGTGTCGGGCATCGGCTCGTAGCGTGAACACAGCTACATGCTTAGATGCTACGAGACGGATTTTCTCAATTCGAACTAAAGTCATACTTTTTTAACGCAAAAAAAAAGTTTGTACACAATTTACCTGTTACACATTCCATACTGGAATTTACATTCAACAAACGTGTGATTCAATAACGTGATTAAATGTTAGTATATTGTGGCAAACCAGGAGGAAAGGAGGAGCAAAGAGAGCGCAGGAGGCGGATCCCCAAGCTCAGGTTGGGGGAGGTGATCAAGGGAAGGTACTTCCCAGTGCAGGTGCTGCAGCCAATCGGCACCTGGCATTGGACACACCTGCAGCCCATCAGGTGATTAGAGAGAACATATAAACTCAGAGCTGGGAAGCAGGAGGGGAAGAAATACAGACTGGACAGGAGGCTAGGAGGATCCCCTGAACCCCAGGAGAGGAGCCGTGTACTAAACTTCTCTCCTCTGATCTGCCCACACAGAGCAAAGGACGCTGCTCGTGAGACCGAAGACCCCGACCGGGAGGAATCTTTTGTTGAGTTCAACCCCATTCCCCTTCGCCCCAAACCTGTTTATTAAAGGACACTTTTTGTTCTCGTACTAATGTCTGAGTCTCCTATTTTATTGTTGAATTTTGCCTCCAAGTCCCCCGGGTTGCCACAATATATTATAATTATATATATATATCTATCTATATAGATATATAGATATATCTATAGCTATATATATATATCTATCTATCTATATATCGATATATATATATATATATATATCTATATATCTATATATATATATCTATATCTATATATATATATCTATATATATCTATCTCTATCTATATATCTATCTATATATATATATATATCTATCTCTATCTATATATCTATCTATCTATATCTATCTATCTATATCTATATCTATATATCTATATATCTCATTTATTGTTTTCTTATATTTAGATTCACTTTTTTTTATAATTAATTTGCTGATACAAAATGTATTATCAATGCGAATCTGCAAAGTAACTAAAGATTACCAAATACATACAAGTAAAAAGTACAATATTTGCCTCAGAAAATGGAAATACTGAAGCAAAGTACTTCAGTACAGTGCTTGAGTAAATGTACTTAGTTGCCTTCTACCACTCCTGTTTGTATTATTTGTTGCCAAAGAATATATTCCAGTACATACGTATATTCTGAAAATAAAGAACAATGATAAAACACAGCTAAACACAGAATACCCCAAAACAGAGACAATCGACTTAAAAACCAAAACATTAGAACAAATACATTCAGGGCACAGTTTATTTATAATACATGCTTATAAAATGATCTAGTTGAATGTGTCTCTGTGGCTCACACCAAGATGGCGGTCCAGACCCTTTAAGAGGACTTCGTCTCTACAGGATCGGAGATTACTGATGAGTCTGTGTCTCGTTAACTAACATGCATCGTTTCTATGTATTGTATATATTGTTGTTGTATTTGTGTTTTTTGCTATATGGACCTATGAGTCTGAAATAAAAGGAATATATATATTTACACAAACAGCATTGGTCCGAAGCTTAGCTTTAAACTCTTAACTTTAAAAGACACATCTGTGTTTGAAGCCCTTCTGAAATACGTCCCATTACGGGAGAGAGAGACGCTTTAAATACGGTCCAGTACTCGTGTTCACCAACTCCATCAGCTCAGGTGACCGTCCACATTTAGCATTAATTAGATCTTCCAGAGATTAGACTAGATCCATTAGAGGAGAAAAGCTGATGAGATAGATCTTCGAGACGTCGCTCTGCATTTTTTTTCTCTCTATTTTCAATTACTAACTTATTGCTATTTGTAGTCTGGAGTTCATCCGTTTCTCTGCCAGTTCCCTTTTCCTTAGTTGTGTCAGAGTATTTTCGAACTTGTGCAATGGTTGAGACCAGAGACTAATATTTTAGATGGAATATCACTGAAAAATAACGACAGAAACGGTGAATTGCATTTTTTGATAAAAAATATATATAAACGCGACTACCTGAGACATATCCCTCAAGACAATTTTTTTTTTTTCAGTATTATTACATTAATCAGTTTTTTTTTTAATGTTTTCTTTTTTTAAAGTCTATCACTTCTTTTATTGTATTTTAGCTGTAAAACTTTATTTTATTGTTATTGTATTAATCATTCATTCTAATGCATTTAAGATGTACAAATTATATAATATAATCTCATTCTCAATGTTTTATTTCACTGTGTTTTACTACTTTTACTGTTATATCATTTTTTATCTATTTTACAACATTTCTCATATGCATTGGTCTCAACTTGTTCACTTGTATTTGCAGACAGTCTTATTTTCGGCTTGTCAGTCGGTTGTGCAGCACTTAGAAAGCAGCTATACAAATAAAGTTTGATTAATTGAGCATTAAACGCCTCCTGAGCCAAACCCCTCGTCTTCATCAGCCGTGCTACCGCTCTCCCGCCGTCACACATTTGGAGTAGGACAGCCGGTCCAGGTGGAGCAGCGCACACACCTGGCTGAGCTTGCAGTCGCCCTCGCAGACGATGCTGCGGTCGTAAGCGACCATGTAGTGGCTGAAGTACACGGCGAAGGCTTCGGCCCGCGGCTGCCTGAAGCTGCGGCCCAGCTGCAGGAGGCTTTGTGGCCGCAGGTCAGTCAGTCCAAACGCCTCCGTCATGATGTATTCAAGCCTCCAGTCAGAGCTTTGTTTCTCGTTGGCTTCAGTCAGATTCAAGTAGTACTGCCAGATATCCTTGAGAAAGGGAGGAAAACAACAAAAGGGGGAGGGAGGGGAGAGAGAAAATGTCTTTGAGTCTTTTTGAAAGCTAGAAAACTGTTTTTGTGTATTGATTGACACAGTGATTAATCATCAGGAGGGTCTTTATTTCTTCTGTCTTCCATTAAAATGAACACTCAGTGCAACAACTTTTAATTAAGGTTTCAATGTGAAATAAGATTTTTATTTTCCTGTTTCCTTTTCTTAATGTTCCCCATACAGGCTGTTCTTTTTAGAGATGTTCTGAAACCTTTTTTTCCTTCCCTGTCCGATACGGAGTCCGAAAGCCAAACTTACATATCAGCCGATATGGAGTCAAAAAGGACATAAATCACTCTAATATCTATATTTAACATTTGAACATCAAGATAAAGTAATATCTCTTAAATTTACCGCGCAGGATGTCCGGACCGGGCAGCGAGCGCTACGCGTTGTTGTTGTTGTTGTTCCTGTAAATGAGCTTGATAACATTGTGCATTGACTTGTACTCCCGCTCCAGCGGAGGCATTTCTGACACTAGCGTTGGAACAGCATTTTTTTTTTAAATACTTTGGTGTCACGGCTCGGCCTCATCTCCACACCTGCACCTCATCTCCAGCACCTGTCTTCAATCATCTCATCAAATCCTCCCTGTTAAAACACCCTGGCTTCCCTCTCTCCAGTTGCCATATTATTTCACCATCTCTAGTGATACTTTGACTCTCGGCCTCTCTAGGATTTTGATCTCTCTCGTACTTTACATTGTGTTTGACTTTTTACTAACCCCTGTTCCCTCTGCCCAGGATTCCCGTGCCTGCATTCCAGCTCAGCCGCCACCTCACCGCTCTGCCTGCACTCACCTCCTGTCCTACCATCCCATCAGTGTTCTGTCAATAAACCCATTACCTTCACCCAACCTTGCTGTCCCTGTGTCTGCGCTTGGGTCCTGCCAAAACCCAACCCTCACACTTTGGGCTGCTTTGGGGCCCGTAGTCGCACTAAATATCTAAGCTCCTTACCAAGAGGGCGTAGTCTTTGGTGTTGTACAAGTACGCGCGGAAAGCTGGGTTGTTGGAGTACGGCTCCAGAACGTGTTTGATCGGCGTGACCGCCGGTGACACGAAAACAGAATTCACCGGTTTACCTGCAGAGCAAGAAAAACACGAATACCACATAATTCAGTTGCAGATATTATTTTTTTTAAAAGTCAGCAGATCTGTTTGTTTTTAATTGTTCCTCGTATACAGAAAACACCAAAAGCAATCCGCACTTGACAAGTTCGACCTGATTCTCGGACAAAAACGGCTTGTTTGATTCTGGTGTAGGTCATAAATGATCTCAGAAAAAAAGAGACTTATTGAAGGAAGATGAGACCAAAATCTTTATCTGCAATAATGTTGAAATCTGAGTGACGTGTTTAAATGTTCCTGCGTGGCCAGGTCAGTTTAAACGTTGAGAGATGTGTTTTACCGCGTCGGTCCAACAGCACCATGATGCTGTCGCGGTGGGTGTGGCCGTAGAATTGTCCCGCGATGACATTGCTGTAATCCCTGAAGATGGCGACCAGTCGCTCGTTGTGGCTTTCTCTCACGGCGGTGATGTTCCTGGCAAAGGGCAGGTAGCCCACCGGCACGTGAGCGATGATGTACACCTGGAGTAGGAAGAGAGACACATAGAAACCTCAGCTCTTCAAGCGCAGAACGAGAGTCAAAGTGTCTTCAAGCTTTTACTGGTTCTTTTACTGGACACACAACTTTTTGATTCATGTGCAAAAAAAACGGTCGATCGCGATCGACGTCTTGGTCTAGAATGTCAGAATAATTTGTCTCTCCCTGTCGTCGTTTGTTTATTTCCCAGGCGCAATGCTTATCGGAATGCACAGATTTGATTGGCTGAATAGCATCACGTGAGAATATTTTTAAACGAATGCAGCTGGTTTGTTGGTTTCCAGTGCCGTAAATGTTAGAAAAGCTGTGCCAGTTCGTACAAAAGCGCACCGTCAAAATGTAATAATTCGCAATAATTGATCGTTTGTAGGTCCGGATCCAGATAGAACAACTATTGGTGACCTCTGCTGTACATCGTGATGATGTCACAGATTGTTAGATAATTTTTCTCGGCTCGAGGAACGTTTTATGAATATAAAACCACCATGGATCAAATTAAATCATAATATAAAGAGTCATAGTTTGAGGTGTCCTGTTAACTCTTTTACAAAAGTGGTCTACTTTCCCACAGGAGTCGCCCCCTGGTGGTCAGGAGAGAGAATACAGCTTTAACACATGAGGCATATACTTCTATACAAGCAGAGGAGTCGCCCCCTGATGGACATTAGAGATAATGCAGGTTTAACACATCCTCCAATCTTTTCTCTGCAACACCGCGAGTGGCCACTAGGCAGAATCGGAGCGGCGGCGGTATCCAGTTCTTATTCTACATCCATGCCTTCTCCAGACTCCGGGCAGCTTTCTGCAGAGTTTTCTCCAGCCACTCGAACTGCCCAGCGGGGTCCGTCATGTTCTTGGTGACCTTGTTCGGGCCGTAGTAGAGGATGGTGTTGAGACTGAGCACCCGCAAACCAGGCTTCACCAGCTGGGAGTAGAACCCACCTGCAGGAAGAGAACAAAGACCCAATGCTAACTTAAGTAAAGTGTCAGCGTAACATGCTGAACAAGCAGCAACGTGACAGAAACCCCTGCACGGTGGCCGATGCACCAACATGTCACCTTGTGAGAGTGTGAGCAGAGCTTCTGTCTGCAGCCAGGGCTTCCACAGCTGGGCGGCAGCTTTATAGATGGCATTAGTAGAGCTCGACATCTGGTCCTAAAAGCAGCAAGAATACAAACTGTTATGCAGCAGCACGTCATGACAAACATCTCACACACAAAGCAGTTATAATGAAAAACACTCCTCGAATTAAATGCCATTTTGAAATGCAATATTTAACACCCCAGAGCTTTTTGGGAGCTCTGGCACTCTGGGGATCTGGTTCTGGTTGTATAGAAGCATATACTTCTATACAACCAGAGGAGTCGTCCCCTGGTGGTCAGTAGAGAGAATGCAGCTTTAACACATGAAGTATAGACTTCTATTCAACCAGAGACGGTAGCACATTAGTACCACTTAATTGGCACTTACTTAGAGCACTTTGTAGTTTGTACTTTCTTGATTCTTGTTGTTCCAAGTTATTGTAAGTCACTTTGGATAAAAGCGTCAGCTAAATTAAATATAATGTAAATGTATTGAGTCGCCCCCTGGTGGTCAGGAGAGAGAATGCAACTTTAACACATGAAGCATATACTTCTATACAACCAGAGGAGTCAACCCCTGATGGACATTAGAGAGAATGCAGGTTTAACACATTTCTGCATTGGCTTCACATCATCCAATCTTTTCTCAGAGCTTACCCTCCGATGACCTCAAACAAAGGTACCTGTGGCCAGTAGTCGTGGTTTCCCAGGGCCGGATAGACTGTCAGGTTGGGGAAGTGTTGTCTGATGGTCTCGGTCATATTACTAATCACCTGGATCACTGTGTCCGTAGAGAGCTTGTCTGCAGGGACATGAGGTGGACTGTCACTGGTGGAGAGGGAGAAGAACGCACAGATTCCAGTGAGCCACAGAACAGGACCGGGTTTTGTTGGTTTTGTTTAAATTCACAACTTTTTTTAACCACCAAAATTGTTGAATTGACAAGAAGTAATTAGCAGCACATTGATAGGGATAGTGTGCTTTTAAAGGATAACTGATTATAATTAGGGACTTATTTATTTTATTTTATACACACTGTAGTTTTTTGCTGAAATCAGGGAACACTGCAACATTGCTAAAAATAAAATTAAAATACAAGCATTTAAGCCAAAAAGGTTCACCAATTTTTTTTTAAAGAGAAATTGAAGATGGGAAAAAAGAGCCATTTTGTAATAAACCAAAGTTAAACATTAGGAAAGCGTGAGACTGCAAACTCTTAAGACTTTTGGCAAAGATAATGATTTTAAGGGAAGTATCGGATGAGTTACCGCTCAGCACTACCAGTAGAAATCAAGGACAAACCCTAATTTCTCAACACTACTGTACTTCCCATCGGACCGTTCTTTGCAACAATGTTGTGGAACTAACGTGAATTCCATTCGACGGATTTCCTCTTGAAGCAAAAAGGCAAAGTTACACTACAGAGCCCAAGAACAAAAGAATAAAGCAAATATAATATCTGCCGACGCAGTAATTTAAAACAGGGAATAAAAGACTCCCCGGGGATGGGGATTAAGCATGTTCAGTAAACCCATGAATTCCTGGTTTAGCTAATCAGCTGCTGATTTAATAGAAAACTGTGACTGACGCTCACAGTTTCTCGACTTCCTTATCAAAGTTTCCAAGAGAACAGTTCTTTAAGCTACTTCTCACGTCGAGCGGAGAGCTCTGACTCGTGTTCGGAGGCCTTTAAAACACACCATGCAGCGTCAGTCTGGTTCCCTTCTCCATCTTTAACGATGGCAACCAGCAGAGAGCTGAAACATAAACGGAGAACTGCTGAGCGTGAAGATGAGTTTGATGGATAAGAGGTTGATGGAATGTCATTAGCTTTGCAGGTATTTGGGATTAAACCAAGATGTTGGATATTATATATGTATATAATATCCAATATATTATATATATATTTTCAGGTACATTAAGTAAATTATCTTGTTTTATAGAGTCTCTTTTGGTTGACAGCCCTCTTTTAGCCCAGTTTCTTAACTCCATTCTCTTATGTTTAACTGAAAAATAACTTTGTAGACCTTAAAACTTCGGGTTTTATGTTACTTCCTCTTCATAATGGAATAATCTGTCCCCTGCTCCTGATGCTCACGATGGGTCAAATGCAGAGGTCACCAGACAGCACACATTCATTCACATTCACACACTCATTTTAAGCAGAGGAACCTGTTTTTGTTTTGCTTCACAGATTATGAACAGGTTATGAACAGGTTATGAAACTACTGTAGAGCCACAGATAGCTTCTATGACCTGATCATGTTTTTTCGGCGAGGCTTCAGCCATTACTGTCAAATACTCCAAGAAGAAGAAGAAGAAGTAAAGAGCAGTAAAGTCCCTCCCACTCTCCCTCCACGAGGGTACCGACCCGGTCCATATGATGAAGTCCTGTGGCTGTGTGAGCGGCGCCATGTGGGCGAAGGCAGACTGGATGAGCGCGTAGGGAGAGTCGCACAGGAAGTCCCCGTACAGGCCGGCGTGGGTGGCGGGGGCTCCTTTGGAGGAGTAGCACACCTTGGTGGGATCCGGGGCCAGGTTGTAAGACGGGTCCAGGTGGAGGTCAGTGATGTGCCAGAACCTGCCTGGATAGATGGAGGAGACAGTGAAGAAGGAGGGATGAAAGAGACGGCGACATAAAACAAAGTTTTTAGAAATACCCATGCGATACTACTACTACTACTACTACTACTACTAATAATAATAATAATAATAATAGGTGTGCACGGGTTACTTTTTGACCAAGTAGGGGTTAAAAATGTGTCACAACGATGTCATAATATATCTCTCTGATTGCATTTAGTGCCTTTTAGGCTTTCATGTAATGAGCCTGATATAATCGCTTCTTTTTGCATGCTTGTTATGCACTGGGAAAATAAGCTTAATAAGTTCAAATGTATGATAATATCATACAAGGGTTATAAAACAAACTCCAAACTTGTTTTGCAATTAAACAAAACATCAGTGGCCCCTTTTAATATAAATGTGAGCAGTATACGGTTCTCTGAGGACCCACCTCAGAGAACCGTTTAACTCCGTTTAAAAATCTGTCCATTATAAAGTTTCTCATCATTTGCAAAGACAAATGTGACGTTCACCGCAACATTACACGTCCAGCATTAATCCACAACGTCTGAGGGTAAATTCGGCCAGCATGACTACTGAGCGGCACTACATTTAGGAAAATACCGCCTTTTAGCCACAAGTAAACAAAGTGTGTATTCCGCTACATATTGTTTATTCCGCTAAACGGAGCGTAGCAGATAAACCAAATTAACATTTGACCCTAAATATTCCCGTGAAGTGACACAAAGCAGAAATTAACTGTTCGGCTTCCACCTGACTTCTCATCGGCGGGGGGTGTACTCACCTGAGCCCGGCAGGAGGCTGCTCCCAGCGGGGGCCGCCGCGAGGGGAGCCGCGCCGCTCAGCAGCAGAACAACACACACAAGCTGAACCATGTTTATTGTGTTGTTGTGCATCAAACGCATTACATATGAACTGAGGGCATAGTCCTCTGTAGTAAACAGGAAGTAGCCTCCAGTTGTCATGTGGTTCCTTGGATCTCAGGGGGAGGGACTTATGGAGACAGAAAGTCAGCAAATAGTTACTCAAATACTGTAATTATGCATAACAGTAAGGTACTTACTATTGTACTCACAAATTATGACTTTACATACCACATATGTGACAATCTTGTAAAATACACTGTAACAAATTGCTGTAAAAATACAAGAATTTCTCAACAGTATAATGTACTGTTCTTCGTAAATACACTTGAATACAGTTAAATACAGCAAAAGGTTTTATTCAAGATGGAAGAATAATAAGAGGACATTTGAGAAGGCGGACTAACCGAAGCACCAAAGTGGACCGAGCACCACCTGAGCTGCTCCTGTGGCTCACTGAACAAGGTAAATGGAATATCAAAGTCAGCATTACCGTGATCAGTCATTTTGTGTTGAATTAACATTGTATTGTATATATTCTTTGCCGATAACGTGACTTGTTGTTAACCGCATGTGGCAAGCATGCATGCTAACGCTTTCAGCTAACTTTAGCTAGCATACCTTAACTCTACTCTCCGGAGTCACAACATTTGATATTGTTATCTTTCTGTCGAACCGCGTCACCGGTGTGTAGAGATATTTAATTTTCAAAGTCACCGGAATTAATTTCTCAGCAATTGAGTCAAAGTGAAGTTAGCTAACAGGATCATGGTCATATTCATTTAACATTGAGGCTATGTTAGGGTGACCAGACGTCCTCTTTTTCCCGGACATGTCCTCTTTTCGAGACCTAAAAAAAGCGTCCGGCAGGGATTCCAAAAACGTCCGGGATTTTGCTACGTCGGGGAAAATAGTTATTACCCCCTTACACGTTTTGGAAATGGTATCTCCCTCACGTTCCACCTTCTTGCGCAAGCTCTGACTGTAGAGAGAACTGTCATTGGTCGACCGATCTCAACGTAAATGTAAGTTCACGGCATGCTATACACTACTGCTATAGCCGTAGCCCACAGCACATATCCATGTAGGAGGAAGGAGAGAGTAATGCAACCTGGTGGTCTTTTTGTCTTTCAAGGTAACACGTTTCAAAATTGTGTTCATTTCAGTTCATCAAGTTGTCTCAAACATGCTGTTCCAGATGTGTTCTTTTACATGCTTTATATTGCACTAATGACCATAACTCATAAAAAAAAGTGCAGAACAAGATTCAGAGTTCTGGTCTGATTGTATTGTACAAGAATTTAATTACTGAAAATGTTTTTGCCTGAATGTGTTGGATGCATTTGCTTTAATGAATGCAATTTTGTATGGTGCATTTATTATTTGTATTTTTGCAAAAATATGATCACTGTAAAATTGTCAGTTATTGAATGTGCATTGGCTTTAATAAAAGCGTATTATTGTAAGGCCATCTCTTGTCTGAGTCGTTTCTATGTTAGCAATTTTCAGGGATTTTATTTTGAAATGTAACATTTTTAAATCATTAGCTTCTAGCAGTGTTATACTGTAAATATACATTCTACAGTACTGTAATAGATTGTACGGTAATTAACTGTTTATAGGAACACTAACATAACAGTATAATGCCTTTTCTATACAGCACTGTACTGTAATAATATTTACAGTAATAAGCAGTTGTTGTAAATTACAGTAGGTATGCTGTAGAATTACAGTTGAATACAGGCAGCTGTAGCTGCCAGTGGTTTACTGTAATTTAACGGGGGAATTTGTTACAGTGTAGCCTTCATTATTATAGATTTAACTACCCAACGAAATATGAACTGTTAAAAATTATCTCCACTTTGACCACCTAATGCATTATATATTATGTACTTTTACTTAATAGTTGCAGTGCAGGGCTTTGACTTTTAATGGTATTTCAACAATCTGATATACGTTTACTGAATCTGAAAATTACCAAACAGTAATTTGATATGGTACTCTTCGTGACCCAAAACCCACTCAACCTTTTTCCGACACGAGGCCAAGTCCACACGTGACCCCCCTCATCACAGATTAATGCTCATTGGATTGTTTGATTTTCTTTTTTTTTAAACAATGTATTTATTGATTTTCAGCCTGTAAGTCACATCAAATTGAATATCAACAAAACAATACACAGCAAACATTTTCACCCTGTTCCCCCTCCCATAATAATAAGGTAACTAAATAATAGTTAAATTAAATTAAAAACAGATAAGAAAAAGAAAAGAAAAAGAAACATAAACATAAAAATATACTTTACAAACTGAATAATGGGTGTTTTTTGTTGTTGTTTTTCCTACTAGTCAATGTACATAATCAGACAGTTGTCCTACTCCCCCTGAGCCTGTTCTTGCTGAAGCAAGTCACCAACATTAGTATTATGCCTTAAGAAATACCTAAAAGGTCCCCAGATATTATCAAAAACATTTTGTTTACATCTAACAATATACATCATCTTTTCCATTGACATGTTTGAGGCCATTTCTTTAACCCACATATCAATTATTGGGCCATCAACACTTCTCCAATTAAGGGCAATTATACGTTTAGCTTGTAATATACACATATCTATGAATCTGAACTCTTTGCTTTGTAGAAGTGGTATGATAGGATATACACCAAGAATAAAAAGCTTGGGAGTCAATGGTAATTTCTTTGATAAAATTTGATCAATCATATTATCAACATCTTGCCAGAAGGTTTTCACTTTCCCACATTCCCATATACAGTGAAACAGTGTCCCCCTTGCCTCATCACACTTAATACAGGTATCAGGAATATTATCATTAAACTTATGCAATTTCACAGGAGTTATATATGTACGCATCAGCCATTTATACTGTAGAAGTTTTAGGTTGCTGCTGACTGTCTGCCTCTGTGCCTCTTTACAGTACATGCCTCACTCCATTCTTCTAAAGATATTTCCTCCTCTATATCTTCCTTCCATAATCTCAGTTTTGATTCTGATGATTCAATAGATCCAGACACAAACAAGTCATACAGAGTTGAAATTAAACCTTTATCATAGCAGTGTCTAGTGACTGCTACTTCTAATGCAGAAATGGTCGGTATAACTAATGAATGGTTTTGAGATGAAGCTATAAAACTCCTAAGCTGAAGATATCTAAAAAAATGATTATTTGGAATGTCATATTTGGTAGATATTTCCGCAAAAGACATAAATACTTTATCCTTCTCCCTGTACATGTCTAGCACTTTCCTTAACCCCTTTTCAGCCCATAAATTAAATCCTCTATCCTTTAGCCCTGGTTCAAAGTTGGCATTACCCCAAATAGGACTGAAGCGTGAATGGGACAAATTTATATTCAAATATTTGCAAGTGTCAAACCAAACATCAATCATAGTCAGTATAATAGGGTTGTCTGTATTTTTCAAGTACAAGTGCAATGGTAAACTCGGTTTAACAGAGCAGGATTCTAAATCAATCCAAGCAGGGGGATTACCGGAAGAAAAGTAAAACATGATCGACCGCAATTGAGCTGCCCAGTAATACCATTGGATATTTGGGCATTTAAGGACTCCTCGATCATATGGCAAATAAAGTAAAGATAGACGTAATCTGGGACGTTTATTTTGCCAAATAAAGTTGGTAAACAGTTTCTTGATTCTTGTGAACAAGGATGAGGGAGGGGGTAGGGGGATATTCTGGAACAAATAAAGAAATTTGGGGAGTATATTAATTTTTAGGATATTAATCCTGCCAATCATTGAGATAGGTAAGGATGTCCAACGCTCTATCGAAGAAATAATAGCTTCCAAAATTGGGTCATAGTTTATCTGAGCAATCTTATTCACCTCAGGGACAATTTTTTTCTCCCAAATATGTAAAATTATCTGTTGATTTAAAAGTAGAAGCATATACAGGAATATTTTTCCTCTCTGTTTCATTAAGTAGCATTATAGATGATTTTGAGTAATTAACTTTATAACCGGATATTTTTCCAAATGTTTCAATTAGACTTAGGAGCGCTGGGATAGACCTATGTAGATTTTTAATCATTAATATTACATCATCGGCGAAGAGCGCTATCCTATGTTCTAAATTAGAACATAGGATGTCCAGATTAGGAGAACACTCAGAGCTGTATAATTTCTCATAGAAGACTCTGAAAGTCTCATTAATCTCTGTCGGGTCCACTATAGTTCTACCACTTGGGTCTTCAATACAATTAATAGATCTTTCTGTTTGTTGTTGTTTAATACGCCATGCTAGAAGTTTTCCAGGCTTTTCCCCCTGATCATAGTAGGACTGTTTGAGTCTCATTAGATCAGCAGCTGCTTTGTTAGCTGCCAATTCATTGTACTGAGATCTAAGCAGTAGCAGTTTTGAATGTACATCTGTAGATATATGTCTGTTATGGTAGATTTCTGTTTCCAGTTTTTTAATTTCCTCATCTAATGTCTTCATTTCAAGTCGTGTAGCCTTTTTCTTTGAGCTGGTGAAAGAAATTATCTGGCCCCTAGTAAAGGCCTTGAAAGCTTCCCATCTTGTGCTAGCAGAGGTCTGGGACTTGTTACATTCAAAATACAGGTCTATTTGTTTATCTAAGAAATCTATGAAGCCCGCAAGGCCGCGGCTGTGGGGTCACTGGATGTACAAACACATGTCTAAAGCTGGGGCATCTGCTGCCATGCAAAATGATTAAAACATGAGTATTAGAGTTGTGTCCTATAATTCGCGTGGCTTGCGCCTTGGACAGTCTGCCGGGGACAAAGCGCGACGCATTGTTATTGACACTTTAATGGAGAGTGCTGATATATTGTGTATACAAGAGACTTTTTTAGCCAAACAAGATCTGGATAAACTTAATTCTGTAAATAGTGATTTTCATGGGGCAGGGGAATCCACAACAGACCTAAGCAAGGGAATAGTGCGTGGCAGAATACCTGGTGGGGTAGCCATTATGTGGCACAAAAAATATGACCCACTGATCAGTGTGATTAGACTAGAGGTGGACTGGTGCATAGCAATTAAAGTTGTACATAATAATAAGGTTTTTGTCATTTTAAATGTTTACACTCCTCATGAAAGTAACCAAAACGAGGACGAATACCTTCATAGGCTCGCTTTTCTAAGTTCTTTTATCAAAGAAAGTGCATATACAAATATATTTGTTGTGGGGGATATGAATGCTGATATTTCAGATAATAACTCCCTGTTTGGTCAACACCTAATGCAATTCTGTCAAGATAGCAAGCTGGTTCATTCCAGCAAAGTGCTGTTGCCAGTAAATAGCTACACATATACCAGTGAAGCGTGGCATACAACATCTTGGCTGGATCACTGCATTTGTACAGCTGATGCTCATGACTGTCTCGAGGATTTTGCAATCTTGTATGATCTGGCTACAACAGACCACATACCTGTCTCTATGAGACTAAATGTTGAGAACCTACCTGAGTTGACCAGTAATGATAATGATAATTATGAACAACATTTTAAAGTAGATTGGGCAAAGATCACAGAAGATGATTTATTGCTTTACAAGTCACAAACTGATAAGAGCCTCGGAAATATTGATATACCACTTGATGCAATTATGTGTGGCAACATTAACTGTAAAAATCAAAATCATAATAGTGATCTGTGTGTAATGTATGATAACATTGTGAACTGTCTCAATAATGTAAGTAAATTATTTTGCAAAAAAAGGGCTAAACAACATAATCTTAGGCCAGGATGGAATGAATATGTGTCTGAACTCCATATAGAGGCAAGAGAAGCTTTTAAAAACTGGGTTTTATCAGGAAAAGCAAGACATGGTCCAGAGTGTGAACACAAGAAACAGGCAAATGCTAGATTTAAATATGCTGCGCGCTTTATTAAAAGAAATGAACAAGCCATGAGGGCAAACTCCATGGCCAAAAAGTTTCAACAGAATAATGCCTATGATTTCTGGAAAGAAGTTAAGGTTGCCAATAACAGTAAGATGCCCCTGCCATCCAATATTGATGGGGCTATTGGATCAGACAGTATTGCAGATCTGTGGAGTAAACATTATAGGGATATGTTCAACAGTGTTAAGAGTGACACATTTAATATTGGTGATGTTCGTAATGATGCTGGTGTTTGTATTAGACCTGACGAAGTGTTGTATGCCATTGAAAAACTGCCGTTGAACAAAGCATGTGGCCTTGACCGAATAGCAGCAGAACATCTGAGGCATGCTAGCAACAGAGCTTCAGTGTTACTTGGGATGTGTTTTTCTGGACTGTTACTGCACGGCGTACTTCCTGACTCTATGCTGACTGTTTTGTTGGTGCCAGTAATTAAAAACAAAACCGGTAAAATATCCAGCATCGAAAATTACCGACCAATTGCTCTGGCCAGTGTACTTTCTAAAGTACTAGAACGGATTCTCTTAGATAGGCTTCAAGAGTACATGATAACCACTGACAATCAATTTGGTTTTAAGAGTAAACATAGCACAGATTTATGTATATATGCACTGAAGGAAGTTGTTAGTAAGTACAGGAGACTTAACACCACAATATGTATGTGTTTCCGAGATGCATCTAAAGCTTTTGATCGAATTAATCATTTTAAACTATTTGTCAAACTGCAAGAGCGAGGGGTCCCTCCATACTTGATCAGGATTTTGCACTTTTGGTATTCACGTCAAACCATGCGAGCTAGATGGGGTAAGAGTGTATCTGCACCCTTCCTAGTGACCAATGGCGTTCGACAAGGTGGAATACTGTCACCTGCTCTTTTTAATCTGTACATGGATGACCTTTCCAAAAAAGTTAAAAGGGTGTAAGACAGGGTGTATGGTGGGGGAAACTCTTATTAACCATCTGATATACGCTGATGACTTAGTGGTCCTGTCTCCTTATAGCGCTGGGTTACAGCAACTGCTCAGAGTCTGCTCAAGTTATGGGCTGCACTATGACATCACATTCAACTCTAAAAAGAGTGTTGTCATGATTGCTAAAACAAAAGAAGATCAGAAGCTACAGTTTCCCTCATTTTTTATGGGAGACCAGCAGCTGAATGTGCTGCACAAAGTCACATATTTGGGTCACATTATTAGAGATGACTTAATTGATGATGACGATGTGCAGCGGCAGTGTTGCAAACTTTATGCACAAGCCAATATGCTGGCACGTACATTTTTTATGTGCACAGAAGATGTTAAAACTGCTCTCTTCAGAGCCTACTGTACTCCCCTCTATACAGCACACCTGTGGTGCAGGTACAGCAGAACAAAAATGTAAAAGATTCAGGTGGCATTTAATGATGCTTTTAGAATCTTGCTAAAACTTCCCAGATGGGCAAGTGCAAGTCACATGTTTGTGACTCATAATGTCCCCACTCTTCATGCTGTTTTGAGGAATTTCATGTACAAATTTAAATGTCGACTGGATGAATCCGAAAATGTAATTATAAAAGCCTTGACCAAGACAACACAGAGTGATACAAGGTATTTTTCTTGTCTCTGGAAGCATTGGAACAAGTGTCTGTATGTTTTTAACCACGAGTGACTTCTTTAACTAATGATTATACCTGTGTCCTTGTATTGTAGTGTATTGTATTTTACATATTGTTGTTGTTCTGTTTGTTGTTATATGGACTTACGAGTCTGAAATAAAAGAAATATATATGAGTGTGGGATCCGTAAGCCATCCCGGTTGGAAACGCCATCTTGGAGGATCACTCATTAATTTAGTATCTTCATAGGTCAAGGATACTGCGTGGTCAGAAAGGACTATACTACTATAATGACATTCGTCAATTTTGGAGGCAAGTAGTGCTGAAACTAAAAAGTAGTCTATGCGTGAGTGAGTTTTATAAGTGCTAGAATTGCAGGAATACTGTACTGCATTTGGTTTACTATGTCTCCAGATATCCTACAGGTTTAATTCCTTCATAAAATGGTGTATCATCTTTCTCGACTTATTGTGAGTATCATCTAAACCAGTCGACCTGTCTCTTGAAGAGTCTAACGTGCAATTAAAGTCACCAGCTATTATGTATTGTCTGGGAAAATTTGATGCAGTCAAAAATAAATTATCATAGAATTTAGGGTCATCTTCATTGGGACCATAGACATTTATCAGAGTTATTGTTTCAGATAGTAACCTGCCCTGGACCATAATATATCTACCTGCAGAGTCCTTAACTACATTTTGTACCCGTAATGGGACAGATTTATGAATTAGTATCATAACCCCTCTGGCATGAGTGGTGTAAGGAGCAGACAACACTTGACCCTACCACCTTCTTGCTATTTTGGAAACATCCTCACTCAACAGATGTGTTTCTTGTAAAAATATTCCTTTTGATTTCAAGGATTTTATCCTGCTCATTACTTGTTTCACCTTTGTAAGTTTGTTCAGACCCCTACAATTCCATGAAGTAAATTGTATCTTACAGCTATCCGACATTAAATCCAATATGTATTAATGTATCCTTAGGAACCGTATTGGTAAAGTACATTTGACAAACCACACCCGAAAATAAGAGAAGAAATAATAAAATAAAACAGAAAGCCCCCACCCCCACCCCCATACGAACCTGAAGTCCATGCGCTCTGGACCTCCCCTCCCCTCCCACACTTTGGATTGTTTGATTTTATGGATTTTTCGAGAGCCAAAGAGGTCAAACGATGAGAAAATATTTCACAACAGTTAGAAATGTTTACTCAGTAGAGTAAGTGAGAAGTAGAGGGCAGATCTACTACTTACTCTATCTTAAAGAAGTAGTGTGTGAGGAGTCAGCGCAGCAGCATAAAACTGGCAATAGAAGGTGCTTTGAGAAAGTGTGAGTCACTTTATCCCGTGAGATCCCGTCCTTGGGCATGCAACTCGCCACCCAAAATATTATCCAGTTGGCTGCAGCAGAATGCGAGAGTAGCCACGGACATACACAGAGGTGCACACTCCCTCACTCACAGACGTATGCACGTAATTGCAAAGTTGGAAAAAATTGCATCAATATAGCAAATATTGTGAACCGTTTGTCTCAGATGTGATATTATCTGATTTTCCAGGTCTCACATGACTCACACATTTTCATTGAAACTACTACTAGAATGTGGTGCTTTCTCCCAATGGAAAACGTCTTAGTATTTTTCTTTATCTCTACCAGGAGAAACATGCAATTGCGTGCATGCGTCCGTGAGTGAGTGTGCAGCTCTGCGTCTGTCTGCGGCTACTCTCGAATTCTGCTGCAGCCAACTGGATAATATCTTGGGTGGCCAGTTACGGTTGCATGCCTAAGGACCTCTCACGGGTTAAAGTGACTCACACTTTCTCAAAGCACCTTCTAGCTCCTGTTTTATGCTGCCATTCTGACTCCTCTCTCAGTCCATTTTTTGTGAGTGAGATAGAAATTCTCTCGCGGAGGAATATTTATCCCCCCGTCGACCGTATTGAACACAATATCGACACACAAGAGAAGGGACAAACATCTACTCTCTGTGTTTTCTTTTTAATTTCATGTTTCACACAGGGTTGCAAAGACGATCCAGAATTTGTTTTTCAAATATATATATAAAAAAAAAAAAAGAATTACAAGGAGGATGAAGTGCAAAGAGAAGCAGACAGTCAATAATAATTATAAAATCAACACTTCTTGGCCGGGGGTTGGGACGCCGTCGGTCGGAGCACTCACGCCTTCTCGTAGCTGCGCACCGCATGGATGTCTTCAAAGGTCAGATTCTGCAGGGGAGAGAGGACCGTTACCATGACGGCGAGTGGAAAGCTCACAAATCCACCATTTTACCAGCAGAAAAGTGGAGGATGTAGTGAGGTAGCTTTTGGCAGCTTCAGGGATTTACTTTGTCTAATGCAAGCAAGCTCATTTGACTATGAACGTTTTGGAGCTTCAGAAAGACAAAACTGTCTGAAAAGTGTTTTGTGGCTTTTTATTACTTATTTGTTCGAGAAGGACTCAATGCTTTTGTCTATTTTGTTGTTGTTGTTGTTGTTGTTGTTGTTGTTTTGCGTCTTTTTGTTGCTGTTACACATCTCTCTTGTTTTGTGTCTCTTTGTAGTTGTTTTTAGTTTCTTTGTTTTTATTTTTTATTTCTTTGTAGTTGTTTTTAGTTTCTTTGTAGTTGTTTTTAGTTTATTTGTAGTTGTTTTTAGTTTCTTTGTAGTTGATTTGAATGTCTTTGTCGTTGTTTTGTGTCTTGTGTTGTTACACATCTCTCTTGTTTTGTGTCTGTAGATGTTTTGTTTCTTTGTCGTTGTTTTTAGTTTCTTTGTGATTGTTTTGAGTCTCTTTGTTCATATTTTGTGTTTCTTTGGGGATGTTTATTGTCTCTTTGTGGTCATTATGCACCTCTTTGTAGTTGTTGCACATCTCTCTAAAGTTTTGTGTCACTTTTTTTGTTTGTTTTGCGTCTCTTTGTTTGCGCTCTGTGTCTCTTTGTGGTCATTATGTGTCTCTTCACTGTCTTTGTGGTCACTTTGTCTTATTTTGCAGTCATGTTGAGTCTCTTTTCAGAGTCTTTGCGTCTATTTGTAATCGTTTAATGTTTCTTTGTGGTTATTTTGAGTCTCTTACTGGTTGGTGTGAGTCTCTTTGAGTCACATTTTGGAGGTGAAGTCCAGAGGAGTCTTTTAAAGACTTCTGGATTCACAAGTTTGAAATATACTTTTCTTTTGAGCGCACACAGAAGAATAAAAGATGAACGACTCCTGTTTTATTATCGGTGCTTCCAGTGAGAGGAAATCTATCTCAACATCGTAAATACTTTATGAAACTACGTATATTTTGGTACTTTATTACAATAATGGACAATCAATTTTCCAGATGATTAGTCCTCTGCTTACGGCTAAAAGCATTTATAGTCATTTATAGCTACTTGGCTCCACAATAACTTTAATATTTTGAGGTTTTCTCTTTATTCTCCTTGTTATTATACTGCTCTTAAGGCGTGTGGGATAAAGTTGGACAGGAGTGTGTGCGATGAGAGTGCGTTTGTCTCACCATGACCAGCTTGCCGTCCTTGATTTCCCTGACGAACTTGGTCTCTTTGCCGTCCCACTTCTGGACGTGGACCAGCTTGTCTCCCTCCATGGTGACCGTGGACTGAAAGACAAAAGAGGAGAACGTTTAAGCGAGCGGGGGGGGTGGGTGGAGTCAAGATGCTCCGGTCTTCTCAGTGACCCACCAATAGAGGAACAAAGGAACAACCCCGACTCCAAGTTTGACCACAGTACAGTTGGAAAACAATCTTTTTTTTAAACTTAAAAAACCCCAATAAAACCATTGTTACTGTTGCAGGCCACGTGTTGGAGACCTTTGAAGCACTACTGGCGTCTGAATCAATGAAGTGGATCTTCATGTTTTCACGAAGAAGAGTTCTCCCTCTGTCAACTTACTTTGCAGTTCCTGTCGTCGGCGGTGGCCTCGTCGAACTCCTCCCCCAGCTTGAAGGAGATCTCTGTGTTTTTGAAGGTGCTCTGGGTGCGGACCAGCACCTTGTCGCCCTCCTGGCTGATGACGACGGTCGGCTTGGTCACATTTCCGACCTGCCGGGTGGCGAAGCCCACACCTGAGCAGGGCAGAGGGGGTGGAATGTGGCTGTTAGGGGGCCAAGTTTTACATCCTCTGAAACTGAGCACGCTGCAGGCACACAGGAAGACAAACAGCGAGGCTGTTACTCACCGAGTGCTTTCATGTACTCGTCAAAGTTGTCGCTGTCGACCAGCTTCCAAGTGGCACAGAAGGCGTCGACCATGGTGAAGGTTTTCAGGGAGGCAGAGTAATCTCCAAAGTATACTGAGGCAAGATGCGGCTTCTGCGAGAGTCCCCCCTCTGTTATTATCCCCCTCCTTATTATCATGCATGTGGGTGGGCGGCGCCGAGCGGCCCATTGGCTCAGGAGATTTTCCTTCCAGTTGTGATTGGGTATTTAAAAGTGGGTCATGGTCTTATAGACCCTGAGAATAGAAGAAAAGAAAAGAAAAGAAAAGGAAAAAAAAGTTAACAAATTAGGCCATTTGTATGCAGAGTGATGTAATTATTCTCATTCAGGGGTGGGGTTGGAGAGAGATAGAGTGCGGTGCTTGCCATATCTCAGCCGAAAGAAAAAAAGAAGCTGCATTTGGGAGTAAAAACATAGAACTTAATTTGCATTAAAAAAAAAAAAATTTAATTGAAGCTCACACACTAACAGCTTGACGCCTGAAACTCGGCTCCAGTAAGAAAAAACACATTTAGTGATCTTCAGGAGACGATCCATATTTATGTTGTAATTAATGTCCTCATCCTAATCCCCCTCGCCTTGAGAAACAGGCCTTCCTGTGTCTGGAATGTGCCATGCTCTACTGTAGGGGAGCGCCGGTGAAGCAGAATCAGTGGGCTTGACAGCCCTTTGTCCTAATCTGCATTAACAACCCCCCCAAAAAACTGCAATTTCTTCATGCTCAACACACACACACTAATTACTGTCTATACATGCATGCGTGTCCTCTCTCTCTCTCTCGGTGAGTGTGTGTGTGTGTGTGTGTGTGTGTGTGTGTGTGTGTGTGTGTGTGTGTGTGTGTGTGTGTGCATTCATAACCTCATTTATACAACGTGTATTAATAAAAACATGGTGACATTGTTTTATGTCTGTTGACAGTGTTTTCTGATTCATGGAGTGATTCAAAGAGAAATCAAAAATTCCCTCAGTAAAAATATTTGACTCTAATATTTCAACAACATGAAACAAGCATTTTGTACATATTTGCGAAGAAAACGACCTCATTTACTTTTTTAAACACTTTAAAAAATCTTGTAATACAAAACATAATTATCTTGATGTAAGTAATGAACTGGGGAAGTTTCATGGTGATATCTATATTATATATGTATACATATACGGTACATATATATATATATATATATATATATATATATATATATATATATATATATATATATATATATATATATATACCTTATTCCTCTGTAGTTTCTCCCCTCATAGTAAATCTACTTGTTTCTCACAATCTTTTTTTATACGAGCTAATGTATACTTTCTTTCATATATGTTTCTGATATCTGGCAGAGGAGAGAGCTGCATTTTCTCAAATACATAACTCTGCTACAAATGTTTTTCTACCCTTTTTCTTCTGCATTTTTAAGGTATATCTATTTATTTGTCACTTTCTTCATTAAATATTCTCTTCTTCCTCTGATCTGAAAACATGGAAATCCCCAAACTGAAGATTGGTTCTCACACATGAACATAAATACTCTTCAGTCAGTACTTTAACTTTTCATTCCTTCCATTGTTCCTTTTTAACGTTCTTAAAATGAAGATTGACTTGATAATGATTTTAGTAATCTGTCCACTTGGAAACTACATCGTCAGTAGACACTGAGCGCAGTGGATAGGAATAAATACGCTCAACAATCACACAATGAGTGTGTGTTCGTGTGCGTGTGCGTGTGCGTGTGCATGTGCATGTGTGTGTGTGTGTGTGTGTGCGTGTTCAGAGCTTGTTGTGAAGGATCTCTGGCGCCACTCTCTGGTGAGAAATAGAAATGTTGTGTTTGAAAATATATATGAAAGCTAAGCAAGAACACTTTTTTTATGTGATCTTTATTTGACAGTAAAAATGCTGAAAACACAGAATAAACAATCGTACTCCAAAGCTGTTAAAACCACACAAGAAAACCACATTTGTGTTCCAATAAGCCCAAAACGTAATACATAACACATTAATACACACAAATTTACTGAACTACAAAAGCAAGGTTAGCAATAACAAAATACATGAAAAGACTTTCCAAAACCATCACTCTGTCCATGCAGGGACGCAGTGTAAAGAACACGTATTCATACAAAATGTCTGCCTCCTCAACTCTCTTAATGCCGACATGTTTTCACAGAGCACGATTATTATATTTGTATTATTATATTCCTAACGCTGCTAGCTTCGGTCTTAAAATTCAAAATCTATGATACAAACAGTCTCGCGACTGTAAACAAGTGACGCCTTATTCGTTTGGCTTGTGGACAAAGGCGTGGAGGTCGCCAGGGTCAACCGAGGCTGCGGCAGAAGAGGAGGGAGGGTTTACCATGCTGTAGGTCACAGAGTCACCTTCATCATCATCATCATCATCATCATCATCATCATCATCATCATGCTGAATGCGATCCTGGAGGGAAAGAGGAAAACTCATAAATGACGTAAATAGTAACTTAATTTCGCTGCTACCTAACGGATGAAATGTTCACTTTGCTGCCACTTTTCTCTGCTGATTAGATCATGACATATCTTGGTCTGATGGTGGCGCTGTTCTATAGAAAAGGTGAAGGGGGTCATCGCCTGGGCCCTATTTTTCGTACCTGGCTTACTGAGTTAGCGGGCTAATTGTCAGGATAAGATGACGTAGGTCAGGCTTATTCAGTTTCTCGAAGCAAGCTTAGATAAATCACCATAGCAACACAGCCAAAAATGTAAACCTGCTCCCGGGCAGGCTTACTGAAATTCACTGGATAAGCTGGCCACTCCCACCGGGCAAAAAAGGCAGCTCACTTCCTCATTGATGAAGGAGCGATATAGTTATACTAGTTTTATTGGGAGAGAGTTCTTTGAGATCGCCAAGATCCGTTCTCACATCATCATGACTTCCTGTACGTGGCGCAATATATTCTGCCTTCAAGGAATCATTTATTTACGAGAGCTTCTCGAGCCACGGACACTGATCACCACAGGCGCAGCCGATCGCCCGTCTCACAGACAGAGACTCTCACCCGCTGCATGCCGCGCTGTTCTTAAGTTTATTTAGCGCTTAAGAAACTTATGGATGTGTTGAAAGCACTCATAATTATATGACAGTGTTATTAGTACACCATACATATCATTATTGTAGAACATGATTAAGGTGGACTCATGATAAGAATACAGAGAATCACACACAATTTCTTTTCACTGCTTCAATTGATTGAATTTCTGATTATGAATAATACATATATACTGATCCGCCCACACACATATTCAAACTCCTAGTTATATAGAAATATACACATACATGTATATACATATAGTACATGATTCATACGCGCATACAGTACATATGTTACAAAAACGTTGGAATATTCACAACGCGTTTGCTGTGAATGATTAAGGTAATGAATTCCTCATATGCCTTCATGATCATCTCCTGCTTCTCATCGGAGAAATAAAAAGAGGTTCCTCTGAGTTTATTTGCTATTGTACTGTTAGAAGATCGTGGTGTCAGTGCTCGATTATTATCCCTTCTGAAGAGGAGCGGGCGCGCGCATTTATCCAGAGGATTGACGTCTAGCTAGAATTAACGAGACCGTTTCAGCGCGGATCAGCCGTGAAGAAACCCAGATAGCCTGATGTCAATCATCTCGCTAATTTAAGATGGAGATTAGGACATTTGCCTGACTTTGTTTAGCCAGGTACGAAAAATAGGACCCAGGTTTCAAGACATCACCAACCAGACGGCTCACCTGGGCTTCACCGTTGGTCTTCTTGGTGTAGCTGACGGAGGCGTAGGAAACGCCTTCTTCAGGGTCCGCCTGTACAGAGAAGACGAAATCGTCATCATCATCATCATCATGGCTGCTCGTTGACACTCTCTGACTCCCACAAAGTAATTGTATATGTTTTCCACGTAATCATGAAGGAGGAAGTATAAAGACCACAAAGAAGAAAGAAGAGTTGGTTGATAATTTTTTTCTCTTCCTAAACCTAACCTAGTAGTTTTGTTGCCTGAACTTGAGTATTTCACGATATTTTCTTAAACCAAACTAAGTTGTTTCCTGAGAAGAAGGAAGTTTCTTTTGAAAAGACAGTATGATGATAACAAGTGGATATTGACACGTGTTGCTGGACCTTTGTATGAAAACGCAGGAAAAATAAAGGAGTAACTTTTGGTATGTATGTCATACAACTGTTTGTGTGAGGAATACGTTGAAGAGAAAGTATAAATACCAGTGAGAGTCACTTTGCACAGTGTGTGGCGTGTGATCAAGGGGCGGAGCCAAACATTCAGGGCGGAATTTAACCCTTCAGACTCTGAGGTCATTTTCTTGATTTTACATAATCTCTTAAATTCACCTTTTAAGGCACTTGCATATAAGATACATTCCCATCTTTTACATCAAAAATTGCAGAACAATCTCAGCTCTCTATATAATGAGAACCATTGACATAAGGCACAAGTATAAAGAGAAAATATGACTCTAAAGCTGAAAAATGGAATCTCGACTTTTGGAAATTCTTCATATCTGACTACTGGTCACTACTAAGTTCACTGAAAGAAAAGTATGATTGCACACCAAAACCCGTAACAGAGATCCAGCAGGATCTATGCTCAGGGAATGAGCTAAATGTGCTAACTGCTAACGTAAACAAACTACGTGCGTACCTGCGTTACGCCAGACTCGATCAGCAAGGGAGCGGGACCAGCTAAATGTGCTCACTCTGCTAGCGTAAATATGCTATGGCAACACAAAGTTTAGTAGCTAAATACACTTACCCATCTTCAAATGGATCTCTTCTATCTGCATATTTCTCTTCGTCGCAGGAGTCGAAGCTTTCAGGGTCTGATGCTCCTGTCGTCCTCGTCGCCAAAATCACTGCCACAGTAAATAATCAGCAACTCCTTGCCTTTAAAAAATAAAAACAATACAAAAAATATGTGTTATTTATTTTTTGTTTATTTTCTGCATATGATCAAAAGTCAAGAGTCTGATAAAAAAATGACTTCTCGATCGCTCCCGAGTCATGCCCCATAGTAATACTGCGCCTCTTTAGAAATATTAAGACCTAAAGCATCCAAATATGCAATAATAATCACAATAAACACAAGCAATGACATTTTTTCAAGCCTTTCCAGTCCAACAATCATGTTTTTCGGTTCAGAAATAGAAAAATGAGCAAATTTGACCTAAATCTTGCTCACACCATGACCGTCCTTCGCTCTGTTCGGCCCACGTCAAACGCGCTATTCGCGCCGCCTCAAACGCGTCTATCGCGCCGCAGCGCGTCTATGCATTGACTTTGCATGTAATCTGGTCGCGCGTCAAATTCACGCCGCGTCTGGTGTGAACACAGCATTAGGGGTACTAAATTAGTTAAATAGTGAAACGTTATAATCGCTCAGTCATGGTGAGGAGCTTAGGGAATTACGTAATTATAAAAATATAACGATCTTTTCTTTTAAATGTAGTCCATCGTTTCTCTTCTCACAAGGGTTTACAGTACTTTAGCCGTTTACATTTATTAGATCGGACCTGTGGTTGATGATCTAGAACCGTTTGAGTTTTTTTAAACTCACTTCCTCATTTTCGAAAAATCAGTAAAAAAAAGCTCTGGGAGGAATCATTTTATACAATAATGATATGTATGGTGTACTAATAACACTGTCATATAATTATGAGTGCTTTCAACACATCCATAAGTTTCTTAAGCGCTAAATAAACATTACGAACAGCACGGCCTGCAGCGGGTGCAGTCTATGCATACAGTCTGCATACAGTGAGACGGTCAATCGGCTGCGCCTGTGGTGTTCAATGTACGGCTCGAGAAGGTCCCGTAAATGATTCCTTGTCGGCAGAATCGATTGCGCCGCATACAGGAAGTCATGATGATGTGAGAACGAATCTTGCCGATCTGGAAGAACTCTCTCCCTATAAAACTAATATAACTAATATTGCTCCTTCATCTCTGAGGAAGTGAGCTGCCTTTTTTGTCCGGTGGGAGTGGCCAACTTATCCAGTGAATTTCAGTTAGCCTGCCCTGGAGCAGGTTAAGGGATTTCGATGTGTTGCTATGGTGATTTATCCAAACTTGCTTTGTGGAACCAAAAAGCCTGACCTATACGTCATCTTATCCTGAAAATTATCCGGCTAACTCAGTAAGCCAGGTACGAGGAATAGGTTCTTGGAGGAGAAGTGTTTTGGTGAGAATGTGGGCAACAACAGCAGCAGAGCTCTGGAGGTTTAACCCTCTGATGAGGACCAGATAACCACCAGGAACACATGAGGACAGTCCTTTATGAGCACAAAGAGGCTAAGAGTGTCTGACTCAACTGTCTTTAATTGCCCAAACACACATGTAGCAGGTCTGTGGTTTTTGTTCTGAACTGGTTTGTTTTCGGCCTTATAACTAAAGAAGCTGATGTTTTATCTGCGTGTGCGTGACGTCACCACGTCAGAGGTTTCACACGACGCTCACTGCAGAGATCTTTGGTCCTCTAACAACATCTGAGAATCACACAGAGTCATCGAACAGCTTCAGCAAAGAGGTTGTATGCATCCACGGTGAACTTCTGACTGCAGCCTGAGCTCAGATCAGTTTAGATGCATCCACATGTTATTGAGAGAAAAATTAGAGCCGTGTGCAAATGGAGGCGTTTAACCCAACAGAGGGACATTTTACTGCGACAGCTGAGCAGAGAGAAGATTGTAATCTGGTCTGTGCAGTATTAAATATTCTCCACATTTATATATAAATACATTACAACTCTAAAATGCACATCAAATATACAAGCACATGCAAACACACATATATGCACACACATGTAGACACATATCCGAGCCTGTTTAGTCTGCAGGAGTGAAGCGTCACCAACCAGCAGGCCGACAGGAAGTGATGGAAGATCATCAGCGTTTTATAACTTCTAAAATATTCAGATAGAAACACCTCCACAGCCTAACACCTAAGTAGGTGTCACATTATTTCAGATCCTAAGAAAACAGATCAAATAATTAATTTCAGATTAGAGCTAATAACGCTGAGTGACAAGACGTGGGTTCTTTGTTTCCTGCCTCTTAAGTATAATGTATTTGTTTGACTTCCTGTCTTCGTAGGGTTTTCCCTCCTTTTTTTCTGTGGATCCCCTGTGTTGGATTTGTCTCTTCAGTCTCACTTTTAGACTCACCTGCCTTGTAAGTTTTTTTTTAACGTTTCTTTATTAAAATCACTGTTTAAAATCCCCTTGTTGCTCGTGTTTGTCTTCATTTGGGTCCATCTTCTTCTGTCTGTTTTAAGAAATGACTCAACAAAAATTAAAAAGTTTCAGGTTCGGCAAAAAAAGAAAGAAGCACTTTCATGATGATTATCTCTTTGGAATGATGCAGCTGCAGGTTTAAACATCTCCCAAATCATAGCACAACATGTGAATATTCTCTCTGCAGAGGTTGACTTTGATGAAGTGAAGCAGAAAGCAATTCTTTCAGTGTCATTTATAAATGCTTTGTAAGGCTTTGTATAGATAGTCCTCACTTTAGATGAGGTCACACAACATACTTAACTAACGACTAGTAACTACCTGAATTAATCATGAATTGCAGTTAAAACATGTTTATAATACACATGTTAACATAATCCCTAACTATTGGTGCATATTAAAATATTTTTTTAATAATTTACTAACACTTTATAAGTTATCATCTATGAGTCCTTAATAATTGGTTTGTAATATATATATATATATATATATATATATATATATATATATATATATAAATATATAAGTATATATAAATTTACAAAAGGGGAATCAATCATTTATAAAGTATGAAAACCCAATCATCATAATAGTCGAGCTTATTAATCAAGAATAACACATTTATATAAAGTGTTTACTCATACTTAACTAATGCCCCCCCCCAACACATACTGAATTATAGTCGATCACAATCACTTCCTTTGAACACTGAGGGACCAAAGTGATGCTAATCTGATGTAGTTCAAAAAATAAAACATAAATCTTAAACTCACAGCTACATTTTGCAACAGGAGGCCAATTAAGATTTAAGATTATATTCATATTTATTGTTATTACACAGAGTACAAATACTGAGATAAAAAAATGCAGTAGTACAAAAAGCAGTTAAGTGCAGAGTAATGCACATATAGTATTGTGTAATAGATATCATTAACAGGTACATATTAATATGTTAAGATATAAATGGCAGTTACAGTAGGCAGTGCTGGTATAAGTATAAAATATAATGTGCATGTGGACAGCTATATATATATATATATATATATATATATATATATATATATATATAACAGCAGTGGACTCTGTTACGGTGGGTCCATGTCGTTCATCAGTCCAGTGAGACGGAGGCAGAAGCTTCTCCAACATTTTCATAGTTAACCGGACCTTCATCTTCATCTTCATCTTCCTCATGACGCTCCTGTGAAAAACAACACAACACACTTGAGATTCTGGTTGAATTTACATCAGCATGAGGAAATCCACACACAAAGAGTTGAGTCATAAACCTCGAGCTTCATGAAACCTTCTTGTCTCTTAGAGTTTCATCCCTGGATGTTCTCACCTTTAGTTCTGGTCCATATGTTGACGGCAACAACGTTCATTATGAGAGCTGCTAGACCCAGAACCACAATGATGAGCCTCCACCAGTCTGACAAGAGAAGAGTTCAACATAGTCACAGGGTTTTTATACATGAACAGATGTTTGTAGTGTTCTTTTTCTTTATTTCTGTTTGTTGTTGTGTACAATCACTACCTTGATCTGCTTGATTTATGTACTTTTCAGATGTCACTGTTGTTGCATCATAACCTTAACGAATAAAATAACAAAATGCAACAAACTGCACAGTTAGAGAAAAACTTCAGACATCATGACTGAGTCGTACAATTATTAAAAACTTGAATCTAAACCATATTCTCACCTGAGGACTGAGGAGTGCTGAACGTGAACTGATGCACTTTTCCACTGTAACCATCAGTCACTTCACACTTCAATAACTCATAAGACTTTGACCTCTGATCAAGGTGAGCTTTTTTAATCATCAGCCAGGCTGAACATGGTCGCTGTGATGTCACCACATAATTCTTACTGCCCTCATTTAGCCACTTCACTGTGTGTTTACATCGTCCATATGTCGACACGGAGCAGATCAACGTCACCTCATCAGTGTCCTTCTGTTCAGTCACTGGTGAATATGGGGACGTTGTGAGAATAAAATGAACTTCTTGACATTACTCTCATCATAATTATTATAATGTTGCAGGATATTGATTGAAGGAGACAGTTTGAAACATCATGATGTAAATACTCACTGGTAACAACTGAGAGATAAACCTCAGCATCTCCACCTTCATGTCGTCCTGATCTCAACTGTCTGCAGATGTAACAATCCACATCTTCATCTGTGACCTTCTTTATTACCAGAGAACATTTATCTGAAACACTCAGTCTGTCTGAATTAGCTTCTGCATCTTTATGAATCTTCCCATATTCAAACAGTGTTTCTGTATTTCCTGAATTATTGAAGAGCCAAGTAGTACTGTCACACTTATTCTGATCAGGTGTCACATTTCCACAAGGCAAAGTGACTTCATCTCCAGCTCTGACAGTGAAGAAGGAATAGTCCACAGTTTCTGCTGTTGAGAAATGTAAAAAATGAACTGAAATGAGAATATGATTATAAAGTTCATACGTAGTGTTGTGATAATGAGAAATACGTTTTAAACGTGTCTCATTCTTTCCCAGAGTTCATAAAGTCCTCATGCTGTCACAAACAGAACTGCACACTCACCTGTAAAGATCAACACCTGCAGCATCAGAAGTGAAGACGTTACGATCCGTCTGAATCCAGCCATCGTGTCTCTCTCCTGGTTTCACGCTCCCAACTGTCAACGTCTCCAAGGCGCTGCTTCTTAAACATGAAAGCAGCCGCTTCTACTTCCTGTGGTCACGTCCTCACACCGACTTCATCGCTCCTCTGTTGGCTGTGGACTTGATGTGTGATATTGATATATTGATTGATATGAACTTGTATTCTCTCTGCGTTTCTTGTGGATCTCAAAACAGTGAAGAACTTTGTAACTTTATAGTTTGATTTTTTTAAATCTACATTCTGATTTACTGTGAGGCTAAAATATAATAGGGGAAGTTGAGCGTGTGAAGGTTGTTTGATAAGATAAATGTTTGCAGCAAAGCAACTTGTGATGTCTGATAGCCGGTCGGTTCCTGATGTTTTATCTTTGCAGCTTTTCTGAGAACTGGAGGAGAAGTGTTACATTGACAATTTTGACATCAACAGCAGCAGAGCTCTGGAGGTTTGACCCTCTGATGAGGACCAGATAAACATAAACGATGAACACGTTCAAGAGTGTCTGACTCAACTGTCTTCAATTGGTTAAATTTGAATATGAAGCAGGTCTGTGGTTTTTGTTCTGTGTGTGTGTGACGTCACCACGTCAGGGTTTTTCATGCTATGCTCACTGCATAGACCTTTTAAGCCCGAGCGGCTGGCATAGACTGTGATAAACAATGCACTAATTACAAACAAATATAATGATATTGCACATCAAATTAATCAGCAGAACCTGGGCTAAAATAATATATAAACCTGCGTATCATGCTCCAAACACAACTCAAACACCAACTTTATGGATTACCAAATATTCATATTAATTTCTCGCAAAAAGTCAAAGTCAAAGTCAAACTTTGCAGAGAGCCTGTTCACATATTGTGCTATGATTTGGTAGAGGTTTAAACCTGCAGCTTTATCATTCCAAAGAGATAATCATCCTGAAAGTGCTTTATTTCTTTCGGCGAAGCTGAAACCTTTTCATTTTTGCTGTATGCCATCTTCATTTACTCTGAACCAGTAACATATATACTGATAGCTACACATCTGGGCAAATATCCCAAGTGTTCCCTTTATTATAACACCACAATAATTCAAATAGCCCTAGTGGTTGCAGAGATATACCCTTTTTACTTTAGGTATGCAATTTTCGAGCGGAGGCCTAAAAAATAAGTTTGGTTTTAAAAGTTAAGACAAATAGCCTCAAGACATGAAATCCATCAGTGGAGGGGTTTTATTGCATGTTTTCTTGGCATGATTTTCTTTTTGTTTTAAATGTGAATCTTTCAATTCACCAGGAATCGAGACAATAGATAAAAGTGTCACCACCTGTGTTCAATCAGAGAGCTCATCACCTCGTTAGCAGCGACCTAAATGGCTCAACAGGAAACTCCAAAATAAAACAGTATGTAACAAAGTGCAGTATAACAGATTCTACCAGTGGTGGGCCGTGGATTTTGTACCTACCACCCTGTGTTGACCCCTCATAGTCTGCAGAGGCTCTCATCTGTCTCTTCCTCACTGCTGTATTTTTTCAATAATTAATTAATAACAATTATGAATTTAACAAGACCTCCGAATTGTGTGAATATCCACCTTCCATCATGAAGCCAGGATTATTATTACTCTAGGAAACTACAAAACACAGTTTGAATTGAATTTTTATTTCTCTCAAACAAGCACAAAACAGACAGCACACCAAGTAATACAAAATAAAAGAAATGTTGTGCAAGTTCAAGAAGGGGCTGAAAGAAGCGAGGCTTATCAAGTTCAGCCCCCCTTAACTTATCATATAATAACACACAAAAAATTAGAAAGAGAAAGAAAAAAGAGAGAAAAAAAAAGAAGTAATAATAATAAATCTTAACATTTAAAACATTTAATCTTTAATATGTAATAAAATAAAATAGAGCCCTACTTAAAAAACATACAATGCCAAGAATAAAATAAAAAAATTACCAGTCCAGTTCCCGATATCCGACCAAGAGAGACTGCCTGAACTTATGTTTGAATTGTCCCAAGTTAATGCACATTTGTTTGTCCTCGTCTAATTTGTTCCACAGTTTCACACCATAAACAGAGATGCACATACTTTTCAGATTTGTGTGGATGGTTGGCTGTTTAAAGTTAAAATTCCCTCTTAAATTGTATGTTCCCTCTCTTAACATGAACATCAATTGAATGTTGCCTGGTAACACGTTGTTAAAGGCTTTAAACATAATTTGACCAATTTTAAAATCAACGAGGTCCTTAAACTTTAAAATACCAGATTTTAAAAACAGGGAATTAGTATGGTCAAGGTAGCCAGCATGATGAATCATCCTTATGACCCTTTTTTGTAATGTGCAAATCTTTTGTATAGTGCTTTTGTATGCATTTCCCCATACCTCAGCACAGTAGGACAGATACGGATCAATAAGTGCATAATAAAGAATTTTGAGTGATTTCTGATCTAAAAAGTGTTTGGTTTTTCCCAGTATTCCAATGCTTCTGGATACTTTGGAGCACAAATATTTAATATGAGGTTTCCAGCAGAGCTTATGATCAATTAAAACCCCCAGAAACTTAATTTCGTGAACTCTTTCAATTGTTATGTTTTCAATTTCCAAACTCACATCTTGCTTAATTTGACGATTTCCAAATATCATAAACTTTGTTTTGTTCAGGTTTAACGATAATTTGTTTACATCAAACCAACATTTAATTTTTTTCAATTCACTTTTGACCATTAATAATAGCTGCTGCAAATCTTCCCCCGAACATAAAATATTTGTGTCATCTGCAAAAACCACCAATTTTAAAATATTTGACACTTTCCAAATATCATTAATATATAAAATAAACAGTTTGGGTCCCAACACTGACCCCTGTGGAACACCGCAGGTCGTATTTAGGCACATTGATTTATGGTTACCCAGTTGGACAAATTGCTTCCTATTACGAATATAGCTTTGTAACCAGGTGAGTGCTACCCCTCTGACACCATACCACTCCATTTTTTTTAGCAATATCCCATGGTCAATTGTATCAAAAGCCTTCTTTAGGTCAATAAAAACACCAATTGCATATTTCCTTTTATCAATGCATCCTGAGATTTCTTCTACTAGCTCCATAAGGGCCATGGATGTTGATCTAGATCAGGGGTCTCAAACTCAATTTGGCTTGGGGCCACCGCTGGTATTGTGATCTCATCGGAGGGCCACACAGAAAGCTCAATATATATTGTTTACATTCATAACATATTTTCGTCATACAAAAGGCAACCAGCAGTTTCTGTACATTTTTATAATAGTTTTTACAGTGAAAATATATATATATATATATATATATATATATATATATATATATATATATATATATATATATATTTAAATAACTTATTGAAACTGCACCGAACCAACAAATGCAATCCCTGAATACATTTGTACTTCATTCTATTTCTTGCCAGACACCTGGCAGCGCTTTTGCTCACAGCTGAGCCACATTGACCCTGATGGAGGTCACCGTGGAAACCCTGATGGAGGTCACAGTAGAAGCACTGATCGAGGTCACAGTGGAAACCCTGAGTACAGCTTCACGATAGGCATCACTAAGCCTGGACCTGTACTTGCATTTATTAAAGTTCATAGTCGAGAAAGGTTTCTCACAGCTTCCAAAAAGGTACATTACCCGACTGATCACTTTTGTCTGCTCAGGGAAGGAAACATACTCGGGACTGAGAAATGACTTCATACTACAGATCAAGCTCCATGGGGTGTGTGCACATGAAACATTAATATTACAACAGTTTTTGTTTTCAAAAAAAATATTTACTATATATTTGAGTCAAAATATGTTCTATAGAAAAACGAACTTTTTACAATGTTTACCCATTGTGCATGTTTCAGTACAGTTTTCAGAACAAGAACAACATATGTACTCTGTATCTATGTGTGTACTATGTACTCTGAATGTATGTGTGTACTGTGTACTCTTTACCAGCGCATGGTCGTGTGTGGAGTCGCACAGAGTAAAACTGAACAGCTGAGCAGAGCAGAGCTGCCGTCTCTCTGTGGCCAGTGTGGATTTTTTTAGTACACTGCAAGTTTTTTTTTCTCTCTCAGGTGGTAGTGTGTTTGTCTGTCTGAATAAAAACCAGTGTATCTTTGCAGCGTATGTAGGTCATTGGGTAGTTTGGGTAGGTCATTGGGTAGTAGGTCATTGGGTAGTTTCACAAAAAATGTCTACTGACACCTGAATCAACAAATCACGTTGAAAGGCGGAGCTCGACACAGACGCCTCAGGCTGTGTGCTCCTATGAGAGGCGTATGATCACACAGAGGAGTGGGGCGGAACCTCCGGACTTTGGCGCATCTAGCAGCATCTGAATCTTTTTTCTACTCCGTTTTTTCACGGAGCTATTAATAGAAACGTCCAGTAAACGTTATCTTATGGGGCCGCGCGCGCGGACCTCAGAAAAACGCGCGGGCCGCACTAACACTAAACTTTGATGTCAAGTAGGGGGCCACACAATATCGGCTCGCGGGCCGCAATTGGCCCGCGGGCCGCGAGTTTGAGACCCCTGATCTAGATGATCTAAAACCGTACTGACTATCATTTAATAAATTATGTTTGTCAATAAATCATCCAGTCTTTTCACAAATAGTTTCTCCAGTATCTTTGAGAACTGTGGTAGTAGGGAAACAGGTCTATAATTTGTGAATTGATGTTTATTGCCGGCTTTGTATATTGGAATGACTTTAGCCAGTTTCATTTTATCTGGGAAGGTGCCGGTTTTGAATGACAAGTTGCACATATGAGTTAGTGGATCAGCAATTCCTTCAATTATTTTCTTTATCAATGACATATCAATGTCATTCCAATCAGTGGAAGTTTTGTTGGTACTATTATTTACTATATCAATAATTTCCATCCTATCAACCGTTCCCAAAGACTTTGAATCAGCAGTTCTCTCGTCCCATTCCATTACTTCTGGTGTCTTTCCAGTATCCTTTATTTCTTTGGCAAGATTGGGCCCAACGTCAACAAAGAAGTTATTAAAACCATCAACCACCTCCTTCATTGTAATAATTTGCCTTCCCTTATCTGTGAAGTGATCAGGATATGTTAGATTTTTTTGTTTATTTCTAATAATATTATTTAATATATTCCATATACCTTTAACATTATTGTTATTCTTATCTAGTAGTTTAGTATAATAATCCTTCTTGCACAGTCTCATAATAGTTATTAATTTATTTTTATATTTCTTATATTTAATCTCTGCCTCCTTCGTTTTCATTTTTATAAAGTGTCTATACAAGCTATTCTTTTTTTTTACATGCATTTTGAAGCCCCTTGGTCATCCAGGGGTTTCCTGCAAAACGATTGTTGGTCTTATACGGCTTACGAGGGCAGTGCTTAGCATATAGATCATTGAATGTATCTAAAATTATATCATAAACCTTATCTGCCTCTGTTTCATTGTACACACTGGTCCAATTCCAACTCATTAGCTCATTTTTTAGAGCAGCTATAGATTCTTCAGTTCTTATTCTTTTATATTTAATTTCCTTTAACTCACTCTTTTTTCTATAATTACATTCATAAATTAGAAAGACAGGCAGGTGATCACTAATATCGTTCATTAATATTCCACTTATCACTTTACTCTCCATATTATTTGTAAAAATATTATCAATTAGGGAGGCACAATGTGATGTTATTCTGGTTGGTTTGGTTATTGTTGGGAAGAGACTCATACTATACATTATTTCAATAAATTCACTTGTTGATTTATGCTTGTTTGCATTCAATAAATCAATATTATAATCCCCACAAATATAAATATTTTTTTGTTTTGTTGAGCTAAACAATTTTTCCATATTTGTGATAAATGTATCAATATTGGATCCTGGTTTTCTGTAGAGACAGCTGATAATTACATTTTTCATTCTCCCCATTTCTATTTCAATAGTAATACTTTCCATTACATCATCAATAGTTACTGACAAGTTATCTAGAACCTTGTAAGATAGACCTTCTTCCACAAATAGTGCTACACCACCACCAGGTCCATTTGCTCTACTATTGCTATGAAACTCATATCCCTTAATAAAGAAGTCAGACCCCCTCTCTGCATTTATCCATGTTTCTGAAATGGCAATAATGTTGAAGGGTTTTTTGAACTGACTTAGGTAATCTTTTATACTTAGAACATTTGCGTAAAGACTTCTACTATTAAAATGGATAATAGATATACCAAGGTCATATTTAATAGTGGTATTGAACTGTTCCTCCGTGTAGTAGCAACAATTTGGATAGATGTTATCAAGAAGGTTCTGATCAGGATCTATGTCTTGTTCAACTTCTATCATGAGTAAAGCATAGAAGTGCAAATAGTGTAGTACATATAAGAACAATGGCTATTTGTCCATGAGAAAACAGCAGAATCTAATTGTCTCTGTCAAATCTTTCAAATTGATCCATGCTCCTAATGCACACCCCTTTGGAGTTCTCTGGTGCGCCATTTGGTTTAATAAAAACCTTACAGTTGACAGTCCAAGTGGTCTGAATTTTGTCCTGTTTCTTGAGCTGTCTCGCCTTCCAGGCTATATCTGCGTTTTTTTTGGTAAGGTGCTCATTTATGTAAACATTTGTGCCTTTTAACTTCCTTCCCTGTCTGAGCAGATCAACTTTGTGTCTTCTGTTGGTAAAGTGAATGATTACAGCAGGTATGGTGGGCCTGCCTTTTATGATCTTAGCTAGTAGAGGGTGGCATACCTCAATATCATCGCTTTTAATGTCAATGTTTTTGCCATGAAGAAATGTTGTTACCTGCTGCTCTGTAGTCTCATCAAGTTCATTTCTGCTCTCCAACCCCATGCCTTTTACTGCTTGCTGGTAACTCCGTGGTTTAATTGCCAGTCCAGAAATGATTACATCGTTCATTCGTGAATACTGCTCCAAGTCATCAACTCGGTTTTCCAAGTATTCAATCTTCTTTTCGTGGTCTAGGTTTCGACTTTTAAGGTGCTTTACTTCATCCAATAGGCTGGTTATGATGGCCTGTTGTTTTGTGAAGATTTCCATTTCACTTGTCATCATGTTCATTGCTGCTTTTAAGTCCTCCATGTCCTTCTGGAGTTGTTTCATTGCCATCTTGCTCCTTGGTGCTGAGGCCCAGTGGTGGACGGATGGTGGCTACCGGCCTGGTAGCTGAGGCCCAATGGTGGTCGGATGGTGGCTACCGGCCTGGTAGCTGAAGCCCAGTGGAGTCGGATGGTGGCTACCGGCCTGGTAGCTGAGGCCCAATGGTGGTCGGATGGTGGCTACCGGCCTGGTAGCTGAAGCCCAGTGGAGTCGGATGGTGGCTACCGGCCTGGTAGCTGAGGCCCAATGGTGGTCGGATGGTGGCTACCGGCCTGGTAGCTGAAGCCCAGTGGAGTCGGATGGTGGCTACCGGCCTGGTAGCTGAGGCCCAATGGTGGTCGGATGGTGGCTACCGGCCTGGTAGCTAAGGCCCAGTGGAGTCAGATGGTGGCTACCGGCCTGGTAGCTGAAGCCCAGTGGAGTCGGATGGTGGCTACCGGCCTGGTAGCTGAGGCCCAGTGGAGTCGGATGGTGGCTCCCGGCCTGGTAGCTGAGGCCCAGTGGAGTCGGATGGTGGCTACCGGCCTGGTAGCTGAAGCCCAGTGGAGTCGGATGGTGGCTACCGGCCTGGTAGCTGAGGCCCAGTGGAGTCGGATGGTGGCTCCCGGCCTGGTAGCTCCACCCGGGGTGTCCTCGTCCGAATCCCGTCGTTGTATACGGCGATCTTGCAGTGTGCCACTCAAACACGCAGTAATTCTAACTGCCTGCAGTTTACTACGAAGTGTTAAAGGAAGTAATATGCCTGTAGAGGATTCTATGATGAATTTATGATTCATGGCTAGTTACTGGATCAATGTTGCCTGTTCTCTTAGTGACAGTCATTACAGACACAGCCTGGTTACATTAGATGAGTTCATTAATTCCACAGATAACCAGTTTGGCTTTAAAGCTGTAGTGACTTAAAGGAATTAGTGAACATAGAGGACAAAAATCTTATGTGATTTATTGAAGCCTCCAAAGCCTTCCAAAAACTGTGTTTAGGCTGAAAACACATTAAAATATACATCGACATCACAACACATATGTGAACAGCTGCTCAATGACAGTGGATTGAAATGAACACAGAGACATGAAACTGAGCTCAAGCTGCTTGCAGCTTCAAAAACAAGCTGAGAACCTTAAAATCAGCTGAGAAATATTCAGCCGGAAGACAATTTAAGGGTTTGTGCATTAAATGTGTATAACGTTAATAATCGGAGCAAAGTGGAACATGGCAACAAGGAACATTATGATCGGTGGAGTCTGACGGAGGCAAACGTGTTGGTCAAACTCCATCAGGAAGTCTGATGTTTTCATAGTTCACTGTTTCATCTTCTGCATCATAACGCACCTGTGAGAAACAACACAATCAGAGCTTCACTTTCTTCACTTTCTTCACTGATCACCAGGAAATAAGAAATATAGTAAAGACACACAGTTCATTAAATTACACTCTTTTAGTGAAACTTTTTGGTGAAATGTTGCTGTGTTCTGACCCTCAAGGCCACCATATCTATGGGTCGATCATGGAAAGTGTGTAAAGTACCAGTTTTATTATTTTGTTTAAAATACTCACAGTGATTTCATCCATCCGCGTTTTCTTCTCTGAAGAGACAAAAGAGGCAAATTATGTTTAAAAATCCTCGTTCATCAAAAGCTCTTGTATGTAAATCTTATCTGTGAATGTTCTTCACCTTTAACTCTTGTCCACACGTTGACGACCACAACTATTACTATGAAAGCTACTAAACCCAGAGACACGATGACCAACCTCCACCAGCCTGGAACAAGAACGAGAACATCAAGAAATATTTAAACCGACGCTTTTCCGACGCTTAGAAATGGAGATGATAGGAGAATTACTCTTTTTTTAATTTGATAACAAACAGCAACATTTCTTCTGAAAATACAATCTGCAAGTAATATCAGGGATACTGGGCACATATATGGGGTACTCATACATAATCATGCTAAGAAACTGAGGGGCGACATATCCTGCTGTGGGATGAAAAGTATTTGTGTTTAAGTTCCTTTCAAAGCTCCTTGATTAGTTTTTGTTGTTATGAGAAGCACATATATATATATATATATATATATATATATATATATATATATATATATATATTCAAAACAAGATATCATAAATTAATTTAAATTTTTAATTAAAAAAAATTGCAAAATGAGAAAATAACTCATGTTCGTAACTGACAAAAGATTATGTCATCCTACAAATTAAAATCCATCACAAATATCAAATAATGTTTCTCACCATCATCATGGGGTGACTATGGCTCAGTGATGGAGAGGGGTCGTCCTTCAATCACAGGGTAGACTGTTCGATCCCCGGCTCTGCTAGTCCATGTCGTCGTGTACTCGGGCAACACACTTAACCCCGGGCTGTTCCTGTTGTGATGGCAGGTGGACCTTGCATGTCATCAGTGTGTGGATGATGTCTTGTAGTGTTAAAGCACTTTGAGTGGTCGGAAGACAACAAAAAGGGCAATACAAGTACAGGATCATTTACCATTCATTATGTGGTGTTGCTGCTGTTGACATTGATCCAGTTGTTGGTGAAACTTCATCTGCTAAATAAAAAACGATGAAATAAATGAGAAAATAGCTCATGCTTGAAATTTACCGAGAATTATACAAATCTATCAAATAATCAAACTGATGCAAGATAAATTAACCAATCACCTGCCACGTATTCTTTTAGTTTTTGTCATAAATCGGACACTTTATTCTTTGACGATATTTTATACTCAAGTTGTTTTTTACCATACTAAACCTGGGTTATCTCCTCAACCACAACGTGAGAATAGTTTAGAAGGTGTATATATTATAATATGTGTTAGTGGTTTATTGCTTGATTATAGAACGCAGAAGAAAAAAATACCTAAAAAAGAAAAGAAAAAGAGGATGAATTTCCGCTTTTAAATGATTCATATGAAAGCTTTTATATAAAAAAACACAATATGTTAACAGTCTCTCAGCAAAGTTTCAATTGTATTAAGTGAAGGAAGGAAGCGGAAGCAGAAAGCCTACTGATTCCTCTAGAATTTGAAACGTATTTCTGTGACAATTTATCGCGAAGATATGAATATTGTAAAACGCGGATCTGCGTCGCGAGTTCCGGAAGTGTTAAAGATATGAGAGTTTGCCTCCATCACTAATATGAATCTACATGAATGAATCTACAGTATTTGTGTATACATTACAATCACAGTTGCTAGATTCGTTTTAAGTTGTGAGTTGCTACTTTGTTTCTCACCTTCTGGTGTTGTTGTTGTTGCTGCTGTTATTGTTATTGATCCGGTTGTTGATCCGACATGAGCAGGAGTGAAGTTCACACTGACATCAAGTATCTGGAATCAACACCAGAGATAATTTAACCCTTTTGGGGTTCAAACTGTTTCCTCTCGTTTAGTTCTGTTGAACTTGACTCTTATAACTCAAAGTCATACATTTCTGCCTTCAATGATCTGATCTCATCGCCTACCACAGGTTCACTCTTGATGTCCGTGGTGCAGTACAGTGATACTGTAGCAGCTGGGAATTCACACAGATAAGATGACGTTTCACTGGTCTGAGACCTGTTGGTTCCTCGTTCTGTCTTTGCAGCTTTTCTAAAAACTGTTTCCGTTCATGTTGTTTTGAAACCTCTTTAGCATCGACCGATTGTTGACCCTCTCAGTATCTGGTGACTCACCTGTGCAGAGAGACGCTCCAATACGCTTAACAATACTTTAACTTACAAATAGCATGGGTCGATAATGAGACAATGGGCCTGGGCACAGAAATGCAAAATGGCCCACCCACCTCTGAGGTCAGTCACATTAATCAATTCAGCTCATGAGAAAAAAGATCAGATAATGACTTCAGTTGCAAGTTCCAGCTAATTTGGAGGAAGATGAGGTCAGAGAGTCACAGTATTGGAAAAATTCTGTCACGTGAAACACGGGTCGCAGCACGAATCTCTGCCTGTCTGACTGCATCTCTCAGCGGATCTTTTTCTTGTGTTTTTCCTACCGAATCTCCAGCAACACGAGCACTCACTGCACACGCACGTGCAATACCTCTTTGGGAAAAGATCCAGAATTTTGGGTTAAAATAACGACGGAAGTACGGAAGTGGCATAACGGGAAAGTCGACATCGACTTCTAGTTTCAAACCGGACACAAACAGCGGTCTCCTCGGTGAAAGTTCTTTGTTTTTGGTTTGGTGGTCCTAAAGTACAGCAGTTATGTTCACACTCACACGCATCACTGACCCCAACAAAACATGAACACTGCTGTGTTCACTAGTGTAGAAGTAGAGATTCTTGTGCATTTCCCTAAGAATGTGCAGCAACTCATATCAATTTACACTCATTACTCATCATACAGCCTTTTCAAAATAAAATGACGTCTTCACAGGAAACAAGTTAGTTAGGTTGAGACAATGAAACTACTTTGTTTGGGTTAAAATAGCTATAGAACTATGGAAATGGAGTACAAAAATGGTGTAACAAATAAATTAATGTTAACGTCCTGTTTCACATGGGGGACAAACAGCAGGCTCCAGGTTGTTGTCCAGGTGGTGTCCAGGTGGTGCTTCTGCCTGCTTCTCCAAACTGCCTCCATCTATACTGTAGGCCAGTGGTTCTCAACCTTTTGTCATTGATGTACCCAATGTGAAATATTCTTTTCAGCCGAGGACCCCCTGACCAGTGCAAAGCATTTTGGGTTTCAAAAAAGATTTAATACACAGCGCTGTGCCATCAGTGTCTGATTTGATATATAATATATACAATTCAGTTTATGAACTTACACTGATATTTTATTGAATATTTATTAAATAACCATTTTTAAAAGTATTTTTCAATGGATGCTCATTTTATATATATATATATATATATATATATATATATATATATATATTTATTTTTAATCTCACGTACCCCCTGGAGGGCCTTCACGTATTTGAGAACCACTGCTGTAGGTAATACACTGACTATGGACGAGTACAACCCGAACTGTTCCTTTAAAGACAAACTACAGTGTGTGTGTGTTCATGGTGATGAAGGAACATGTCACCCAGTGCAATAGTGTAGCTCATTGACAACAGCGGAGCTCTGTGGAGCAGAGGAATGAGACGTATCCGGCTTTAGATACGCAGACAAAAAGGCCATTTGTCGTTATTACATAAGAAATCAGACTTGTCCTTTCTTTGACACAAAGTTATTCCTCAAATGAACAACAGACAAAAAAATGTGAAGAAAAATCCCAATATGTTTTGTGCAGATATGAGACAGAAGGGGTTCGGGTTCAACCTCCTCCTCCCCAGACATCCAGTGACTGTGGATGTATGAGCCCAAACTACACGGAGACACAATCTGGATGTGTTTATTTTAAGATTAGTGCATTCCCAGGCCCCCAGATGGCTCAAGCCCAAGAGCACTATGTGGAAAAAGAATCGCCACTGTTTCCATCTTTGCGGAATCTGTTTATGTGTGTTTATCTCATTTTTAAAATACATTGCGCGCTTGTTAGGCCTCGGAGACTGAAAAGAAAGAAAGAAAGTCTCACCGGCACGAATCCACAGCTCGGCGGCGTCTTCACACGCATCTCAGGGTCTTGTTCTCAAGTTGCTACAATTCATCATATTTTTTTTTTTTGTGAGTGAACTTGGAGGGAATAGACCCTTTTACAGTTTTTAAACAATGATAGCGTTTGTAAGTGTGCGCACGCAGTTTTGGCAACGGAACGAAGGCGTCGTGGAGAAGCTTTTAACCACAAAAGATGGCGAATATTTGGACCAATGTTTAGTGGACAGATTATAAACATGCATTTGGTGGAGAAATTACAAGCCTACAAGTCACTGGATGAGGCAATGCTGTAATCTTTGTTCATGTGCAGAACGCCACGCATCATAAACTGGTGATTCGGCCAACTGTCGTCCGTGGAAAAACACAACCAGAACATGTAGGTTTCCTTGTAAATGCCTCATATCAATTTTAAATACAGACTCCTCTGTGTTTATTATCTACAAAAACTATTTACGGAGGTTATCACGAGCTACCACGGAGGCATTCGTCACCTCTCCTGGCTCACGTTTGTGTGGGTTGTATAAGAATGATAGTGGTATGAGTACAAACAGTGTGTGAAAACTACCTCAGTGTTCTGTTCCTGAACCTTGTCCTCTCACTACTAGGGTCCCTCAAGGCTCCGTCCTGGGTCCCCTCCTCTTCTCTCTGTACACCAACTTTTTCGGCTCTGTCATTCACTCACATGGCTTTTCCTACCATAGCCATGCTGATGACACCAGTGGTGGGCCGTCAGGGCCAGCTAAGCCTTCTCTGCTGGCCTAAACAGAATCACAAAGTGGAAAAACACAACCAGAACATGTAGCTGTCCTCGTAAACGCCTCATATCAATTTTAAATGCAGACTCATCTACGTTTATTATCTACAAAAACTATTTACGGAGGTTACCGCGAGCCACCACGGACACGTTCGAATGAAAGTCACCAGTTGACACGATCATTAAACTGAAAACATCTGCTCCTCTTTTTTCAGTTCACATTTTCATATCCCTAGCTTGATGACACACATGATTGGTGCACCTTTCTCCGCAAGATATCAACCACATTCCAGCCAAAACACTGAAATATGACTTACTTATGGATGAAACAATATTCCACATGGCCTTGCTTGGTATGTATTGGTGTATCTGCTTGAGCACAGACCCTCTGTTGTGGAACCAGAGGCGTCCAAGGTCCACTAAGAAAGTTAGGGCATGTTTTCTTTCAGCTGACCTAAAACTACGGTACACGAAATGTGCACTAGTAAAAATATTTAACTTCACTTAATCAAAGTCAAACTTTGCAGAGATACTGTTAACACATAGTGCTATTTTACAGTAGAAAAAAGAGCAATGCTATGCATAATTAAAGAGAGGAAGTACATCCTGGAATTTTGTTTTGGTTTATTTCTTTCCTGTGTTATATCATCAACCAATAAACCAGTAACACATATACTTTTTTTTGATAAAAATGGCTGGGGCTTAACCAGGGTTAAAAAGGTTACAAAAAACAACAATGTTTAGTTGAGTTAAAAAAAAAAAATGTAAGGGTAAATATGGTGATTTCTTTCTGCATTTGACCTAAAGACTGGAGGTAAACCAAGACAACATTTGCTATTTCTGCATATATTGACCCCACACAAAAGGCCTACTCCTTGTATCCTGGTGCCAAGAATGTTCAGAGCGGCTCTCTTTTGGGAGCTGCAGAGCATCACTTAACATTCCCTGTGGAGAGTCATGCTGTCCGACCTCGTAGCCTAACAACCACACGGACGACACAAACAGAGCCGCTGACGCTGATGCATGCTGGGAGCAGACATGGCTAGGATTTAGGATAAATCACATCTCCAGAAACGGAGACACCTGCAGATGGCCAAACACGTCTAGATTTAGATCACAAGTGTAGATGTGTGGAGGAAGTCCATATTAGGATAAATGACCCTAGATAGTTCCCTCTTAATAAAGGATGTTTTGTTGGTCGATTTTATTCTAATCTATAAGCAGATTTTTCATTTTCATTTCAACTAAAAGTGAGTATTTGACTGACATTCCTTAAGATGGTAGCGAAATGTAATTAAAGTGTATAGGTAAAAACTCTCATTATGTAAAATGCCTTTATTTAATATTTATAAATTATTATGCAATGCAGTGACATGTAAGCAGTCTATTTTACTTCGATAACATGTCTTCTTTCAGACTATAGTGGAAAGAAAACTTCCAAAATACAAATGTAGGTGTTTATTTTACGACTTTGTCCACTCGCATCATTAGATCTCCTAAATTCACCAAAAGTTACCATGAAGACTTTGGAAAACTTATAATACAAACATTAATTGTCTTCATGTAAGTAATCAGCTGGGGAAGTTTCAAGGAGATATATATTAGTAAATATGATTTACCCTATTCAACTGTACTACCTATGTTTTGCATTTCTATTTTTAACAATACATAACATTTTATCAAATTATCATATATTTGACATAAAAAAACTAGTAATTACAGCCATCAGAAAAAAATAAGTGGAGTATATAACAAGTTAGTAGGTGAAGATTACTTTCAAGTGAAATACAAGTACCTTTATTTATTATAGTACGAAGTCAGTAGTCACCTCTGATAAGAATTACAACGATGTCAGTATGAACCAACTGTAGTGTTACAGGACTATAAGCTCAATATTGATGTTCTACATTTTTACCATTTTGTTTCTTATATAAAAACATTTTTAAATTGTACTTCAAGAGACGGGCCCCTGGTTTCTGTATTTCTCCTGTACGTGAGAACGGCATGATGTCATCCTGGGGGCGGGGTTTACGCAAATGAGGCAGAGGAGCCAAAGGGAGGATGTGAACGTCGGTACTCACCAGCAGCACCAGCAGCACCACCATAACCATCCTCCGAGGACACAGACAGAAAGACAAACAGACAGGCAGACAGACAAACAGGGCGCCGGTGCACCGACAGAAAACGACTCCGTCTCTTTGTTCACACGGAACATGGCGTCAAAATGTCCAAAATGCGACAAGACGGTGTATTTCGGTGAGTGTATTTTTTTAATGTTTATTTTTATTTTTGTGTGTGTCGCCGTTCGACGTCGAGGTTCTGATGAGAGGCTTTGACAGCTGGTGGGAGGTTTAAAATGAATGCATACCGTTTTGTTTTTAACAAGATTTACTATAAACCATGCAGCTGCAGAGCACATCAGATCTGAGGCGACCTGCACCCACTAACTAAATTATATATATTGTATGATTTTGTATTACTATAACAATCACATCTAAAAAAAAAATAACATATAACAAATCTATACATGATATACTATCTATACAAAATAAATATCCCCTGGTGACTTAATGCATGACTTATCTTATAAATCAACTCAATCAACTAAAAGTAATATGTGCAGATTTTGTTTTCGTATTACAGGTGTGGCTGTGTGGTATGGAGAACCTTAATATGGTGAAAACACACCTATGTTACATAATGAAGTATTCAGAGTGACAGGGTGAAAAGTTAACCCATTGATTTCTAATGTTTTACATGAACGTGTTTTAGATCTCACGTCTGAAATGTTTTTAAATTAAATTTAAGTTACATTACATTTGCATTACATTTCATTTAGCTGATCCAAAGCGACTTAACATAAGAGACAGAGGTTGAGTTAAGTTATTTATATATGTGTATATATATATATATATATATCAGTGGCGGGCCGTGGATTTTCTACCTGGGCCTTCAGTGGATCAGCTGTTCGCGGCGCCCCCCTCCCCTCGTTAACAGCGAGCGCTAGTCAGCTCGCGAGCTAGCGCAGACCTGCTTTCCATCGCGCCTCGGGTGACCAGGCAGGGTGAGATGCGCCGCGGGGCGGGGAGGACAGCAGGTCCAAGTGTTATACGATGGGTGCATCCCAAGTCTCTAAATTGCATCCCCGTTTCCTCACTTGCGTCTTAGTCCCTCCCACCAGGGATGCATGGAGAGACGCAAGGAAACCAAGCGAGGAGAGAAGACGCAAGGAAATATGTTTTAAGAGACATGAGACGTCCTTTCCTCTGAAGCATCACGTGATGCGACATCAGTTTATGATGACTGCGGCCGCCTGACAGCTGATCACAGCTGATCCGCTGTCTGTCGCTTTAACAGTTGACGGAGTTTGTGTCCGTAAACTTTATCATCGGAACAGAATTGTTTTCTGCTCTGGACAGTTTTTCTAATAAAAATCCACTTAAAATATTGATTAAAAATTATCGTATAATGTTTGCAGTTGATTTAATGGTGTTAAACTACTACTGCTACTAATAAAGACAGTTATCATCACTGTCAGAGTGGAGATGTGTTCTCTGTAGTCTGTTACCTGTTAAACAAACTGCATTGAGTATTTATTCACAGTTATTTATTCACAGTGCGTGGTATTTATACTGTGTTGTGTGTCCTGCTTATACGCGCAGGATCGATTTCTACCGGCGCAATGCGTCTTATTTATTAATTATTTACGTCGGTATGTTTTGAAATTCTGATTGTGACATCATTATAAAATAACCCACAATATGAATATCGTTTCTCTTCATTACGTGTTGTAAAAAGTGTTTCCTCTCTCCAGCTCTCTCTGATTTTAATTATAAAAGTTATTGAGGGAAACAACAGATCAAATCTTTTTATAAATGAAGAAAGTTGTTTGTGGTCCTTTTGTTGTTCAGACCTACCGTAAATTTCGGGTTACAAGCCGCTACTACCTTCGGTCAGTGTCCCCGACAGCTCCCCGCTGTAGCCAGCTGGGGCTCCTGCTAGCGCTCCGTCACTTCCCCGCTAACTTCCGCTAGCTCCCTGAAAACCACCGAAGGTAGCGGGACCAGGCTCGACACCCGACTTGGGCAGAGGGGACGCGGGCAGTAGCAGCAGCAGCGGGCAGTAGCAGTAGCAGTGGCCGGTAGCAGCAGAAGCGCTAGCTAGCTGCATTGCTACTAGCTTGCTACAGCGGGGACACTGATCAGCCGTAGGAACGGCTTGTAACCCGAAATTGACGGTACAATGAACATATATTTTGACCAGATGGTGAATAAGAAAATAGATCTAATATATAATTTATATAATATATAATCTGTGATCGTCTTCACTCTGGTATGAAACTCCAGCGATCAGTCCGCTCAGTTGCAGCGTCCAATCAAATAACAGATGAACAGTGAGGGGGCGTGTCCAGCGTTAAAACACTTCCTGGAAGCCTGTGTTCGTGGCTCCTCGATCATGGCTCCTCCGATTTCCCTCCTTGCTCCTTGCTCCTCGCTCCTCCTCGCTGAATAAGAGCTTTGGGAGGGCCGTCAAGATGGGCGGCGCAGAACCACTTCCAGTTCAAGCGAGGAGCGAGGAAATGACAATTTAGAGACTTGGGATGCACCCAGTGTCCACATGGAAAGTCTGCAGCTGCTTCTTCTTCTTCAGTTTAATGGCGGATTGCAACCAACTTGACTAGGTGCATACCGCCACCTAGTGTGAGAACCCATCTATCTGGCTGTCACCATGTATTTAACCGGCTTCTCTACCACAGAGAGAAACAGAGGTGAAATCTGCTGCCAAGCTGCACCAGCGCGCTGAGGAACAGACAAGACAGGAGCTGTGCAATTAGAAAATAAGCTAATAGGGAAAAATTATTATAATACAATATTTGTGAAAAACAATTACATTTTAAAATAGATATAACTTTGAATTATAAAAATTAGATATATTTAAAATAGATATAACTTTGTGATTCTGTCTAGGCTAGCAGAGAAGGCTTAGCAGGCCCTGACGGCCCGCCACTGATATATATACTCACCTAAAGGATTATTAGGAACACCTGTTCAATTTCTCATTAATGCAATTATCTAATCAACCAATCACATGGCAGTTCCTTCAATGCATTTAGGGGTGTGGTCCTGGTCAAGACAATCTCCTGAACTCCAAACTGAATGTCAGAATGGGAAAGAAAGGTGATTTAAGCAATTTTGAGCGTGGCATGGTTGTTGGTGCCAGACGGGCCGGTCTGAGTATTTCACAATCTGCTCAGTTACTGGGATTTTCACGCACAACCATTTCTAGGGTTTACAAAGAATGGTGTGAAAAGGGAAAAACATCCAGTATGCGGCAGTCCTGTGGGCGAAAATGCCTTGTTGATGCTAGAGGTCAGAGGAGAATGGGCCGACTGATTCAAGCTGATAGAAGAGCAACTTTGACTGAAATAACCACTCGTTACAACCGAGGTATGCAGCAAAGCATTTGTGAAGCCACAACACGCACAACCTTGAGGCGGATGGGCTACAACAGCAGAAGACCCCACCGGGTACCACTCATCTCCACTACAAATAGGAAAAATAGGCTACAATTTGCAAGAGCTCACAAAAATTGGACAGTTGAAGACTGGAAAAATGTTGCCTGGTCTGATGAGTCTCGATTTCTGTTGAGACATTCAGATGGTAGACTCAGAATTTGGCGTAAACAGAATGAGAACATGGATCCATCATGCCTTGTTACCACTGTGCAGGCTGGTGGTGGTGGTGTAATGGTGTGGGGGATGTTTTCTTGGCACACTTTAGGCCCCTTAGTGCCAATTGGGCATCGTTTAAATGCCACGGCCTACCTGAGCATTGTTTCTGACCATGTCCATCCCTTTATGGCCACCATGTACCCATCCTCTGATGGCTACTTCCAGCAGGATAATGCACCATGTCACAAAGCTCGAATCATTTCAAATTGGTTTCTTGAACATGACAATGAGTTCACTGTACTAAAATGGCCCCCACAGTCACCAGATCTCAACCCAATAGAGCATCTTTGGGATGTGGTGGAACGGGAGCTTCGTGCCCTGGATGTGCATCCCACAAATCTCCATCAACTGCAAGATGCTATCCTATCAATATGGGCCAACATTTCTAAAGAATGCTTTCAGCACCTTGTTGAATCAATGCCACGTAGAATTTAGGCAGTTTTGAAGGCGAAAGGGTCAAATACAGTATTAGTATGGTGTTCCTAATAATCCTTTAGGTGAGTGTATATATATATATATATATATATATATATATATATATATATATATATATATATATATATTAGTGCTGTCAAACGATTAAAATATTTAATCGCGATTAATCACATTTATGTCATAGTTAACTCGCGATTACAACATGGGCGGTACAAAATAAAATTTATAAAGTGCACATTTCAGGTAAACAAGGGTTTACAAAATAAAATTATAAAGTGCACATTTCAGGTAAACAAAGGTTTACAAAATAAAATTATAAAGTGCACATTTCAGGTAAACAAGGGTTTACAAAATAACATTATAAAGTGCACATTTCAGGTAAACAAGGGCTTACAAAATAAAATTATAAAGTGCACATTTCAGGTAAACAAGGGCTTACAAAATAAAATTATAAAGTGCACATTTCAGGTATTCTCCAATGCCTGCTGTACCTTAGCCTTCTCAGTTTCGTGCAACTTCTGAACGTGGCTTGTAATGGTGGCTCTCGAAGGCAATTCGTAGGTCCTGTCGTTGGATGCGATGCGTATTATATCAGCTAGACCCTCGTCCTCCACAACGTTAACAGGCCGACACGCAGTAGCCACCCATTTAGCTATGGCTGCAGTAAGTTTGTTCTTCGTTGTGGTGTCCATGTGTTTCTGTCCGAAGTCATCCATTCTTGTCTGCTATGACGAGGGGCGCAGAGTTAACATCAGCTGTGTGCTTGGCCATCAAGTGGTATTTCAGACTTGATAGGCTACGATGATAGCTCAGTTCACAATGACAAATGGCACATACCACTTTGGTCTTGTCAAGGGAACCATCTGACAACTTTTTGAAAGTAAACTTTCCATTCATTAGCGTCTTATCATTCATTTAGCCGTATCGCGCTCACCATTCATTAATTTCAAACCGTCAAATCTCATGTGGCAGTGTGCAATTTGGATTAAAAAAAAACAACTCCTATTGCGATATGTGTATTTCCAATCACAATTCAACATCATGTGATAGTAAATATTTTATTTTCACGAGCATGCAAGATTTTTAAAACAGGGTTAAGAACTATCTGAACGCTGCGACGCTGCTAATAAGTTGTTAGTGCTTTTGTGTGTGAAACTTGTATGCTGCCATCTTGGCCATATCGGCGTCCTCAATCTCAATTGGACTATCCTGGATAGATAAAGGTTTTATTATAAAATATAGTAAATATTAATGGTTGGAGCCATAATGTAGTTTGTTGTTTGAGGGAAACACAGGGTGAATTGAGACATGCAGTTCCTGCATTTGAACACAGGCTGGCACATTAACTTCAAGAGGGCATATAGGTAAGTGCCTGCTAATGGGAACAGGTCTGTGGATGGGAAGCAAAATAGTTTTTGACCGTGGATGTGTCAACGTTATCCTGTCTTGTGGTATCCTGTTTTGTGCTGCAACATGTAAGATTAATTTAATTCAAGTGTATTGGACATTGCAGATTTATGCTATGGTGTCACGGAGCACGGAATAAATGTATCGAAGGAGACAGTGCTGGAATGGACAGTTGATTTATTTGTGGCAGAACACGCGTCCGAACATGTTCTCCTGTTCGCCCTCTAGTGGCTCTAAGACTTAAATTGGGTAAGATTAGAGCCTCTACTTTAATAAAATGTAAAAAGAATCCAGCCTCCGACGCTGTATCCAGTTCTCCGTCTACATTCATGGTGAAACTAAGAGAACGTTGAGGGATTTTAGTAACGGAATTTCCTTACGGTAGTTACGTGAAGAGCGTCGTTATTTTTTACGTGCCAAATGCTCATATTTTAACCCAAACCGTGACCTTGACTAAGTGGTTTTATTGCGTAACTAAACCAGAAAACTAAACACAACATATATCGAAAGTTTATCTTGAAAAGACACTTTTCCTGTGATCAGAGGAGTTTATTTTGAAAGGATTTTGTCCTTCATATTTTTGGGATTACTGCAGAAAATAAACTTTGTGGCAAACACGTGTCTATTAAACTTACATGTTTTGTTCAGAGAGATCATCCTCGCAAATACACACAACTTTTATTTTCAATAAAAAGCCATCATTAGGGCCATATACGTCCACTTATTTCATAGAACAAAACATTAAAATATCTTACGCTTGTGTGAATGAAAGATCTTTTTTAGACGTATAACCAAGTCGAGGAAGTGTAAAATGCTGACTCATTTCTGGGTATATAAATATAAAAACTAGTCCCACCAGCTGTAACATCAAAGTGATGAACACATGAATGCATCAACAATTATAATCCAATAATATAAATTTTTCTGAACGTGTTTCTTGATGCTAATACTCATATTTTGAATACTTGTAACTTGTTCTACACTGTGGTACTGCTACTGCTAAGTACTTCCTCCACCAATAGTAACACTAACACAATGATGAAATCCCTCCTAGGTCATAATTATCTGAAGTCTGGTCTGCGCTTCCTCAATCTGCCTCCGGTTTATTTATTTTTCACCAGTACACATTTGAATGTCAGAAGAGGCCTCAGCTGCTGCGTCCCGAACTCAAACTGGTATCCGCTCTGCTGTGACGCAGCGCAGACACGGGCTATAACTGGTCCACTATCTTTAGATAAGAGCCATTAACAGTGCTGTTTGTTTATGGCCATCAAAACTAAACTGTGTTATCTGACATCTTTTGACCTTTACATTACCTTGTTTTCCTCCCCCCCAGACATGAGAGTGATATCTCAAACGGGAGTGAGTCTAGAGCCCACATGTCAGTTGGAAGCCATACGCCATGTGGCGTTGTGAATAATTTATTGATCGCTCGTGCGTCACATGGATCGATTTTTTCTTTTTGTTCTTTCATCTTTAATTTCTCTGGAGAGGCAGAAGCCTCGCCCTGACTTAATATGTTTCCTCTGGCGAGTAGGAGTTGTTAAGCTCAGACAGTTGGTCTATTTTGGGATTTTGAGCTTCAAAGTTGTCAGTGTCAATCAAGTGTTGTTTTTTTCCCATCATTTGTATTCATTTATGCAACAAAGTGATGTAGAAAATGGTGGAAACAAAAGCTACATGACAAGAAATCAAACACAAACCTGCACAGAAAAGGGGAATGAGCTGGGGAAAGAAAAAGGAAATAAATTAGATAAATTAAAACTCAAACGAAGCTGTTTTGAAGGGAGGCGGGACAAGAAGGAGTAAAACACAAGACCACAGGTTAAATAAGTGCAGTTTCTTAAGTAAATAAATAAATAAAGCAATTTTAATCTTAATACTACGTGATCAGAAGCATTTCTGTTGCCTCCCAATGGCTCTCAACGTGGCGACGGCAGAGTCGGCAAACTAGGTGCTAACGGTGCCGACAGCCCTAACAGCGCAGACAGCGACAACAGTGGAGACAGAGCAGCCAACTCATTTAAAAAAAATAAAAAATAGGGAGAAATGATGTCTTACAGTTCACAGGTCATGGCATCATGGGAGCACACAAGTGCACACTTGTTGCACTTTGCACACACGACCTCCGGCCTCAGTGCAAAGTGCTCGCTGCCTGTCGAGGTGACTTACTGTCACATGTCACATCAGTGACAGGCCGGCCAGTGAGTCTGAACAGGAAGTGTCACGCTGTATCAGGGCCTCGTGGCTGCTGGGATATTCTGGGAGCGTCTACCTCTCTCTCGTTACCTCCCTCCCTCCCTCTGTCCTTTCTAAAAGTCAAAAAGTATTAGCGTCAAATTCATGCATTGAAAATCTTATTTATGTAAGTATATTTTGACATCAAAACATACTTCAAGTAAAAGTGCTCTTTATGCAGGATTGGCCCAGACCTATCAATGAAACATAGTTTTTTACATTTTTACTTTTTATTGAAGACTTGGTTTTAGCGCTAAGGAGAGACTCCCGCAAGGAAACACATCGTTTAGATCAGGGGTGTCAAACACACGGCCCACGGGATAATTGTTAAAATTGCAGAAGAAAGAAAAATAAAAAAAAACCTGTACTGGGATTTAAACCACTGATCCTCTGATTGTAAGACAGGCATGGTAACCATTGAGCCACAGTTGCAATTGATTGCAGTACTGACATTACTAAAGATATTGCCCAACTGCGAGGGAATCTGCAAAGTGGAGCCCAGGCAGATAAACAGTGGGTGATGTCTGCATTTTTGGTCTTTATGTTTCTAGTTTATTGTAGAAAGACCTTAAAATAGGGTTTATAATCCAAAAAGCTTCACCAATGATTTAAACATAGAGAAATATTGTCGTTATGTATGCGTTATTATGCTGTGATTTTACTGGTCCGGCCCACTTGAGATCAAAATGGGCAGCATGTGGCCCCTTCACTAAAATGAGTTTGACACCCCTGGTTTAGATAAAATACTTGTCTTAATGTAAGTAATCATTTTTTGAGATTGAAAGTTGTCGGTATCAATCAAGTTGTTTTGTGTTCATTTTCACAACAAATTTGGGGAAAGTAAATAACTAAATTACAAGAAAATAAAGATCTTCTTCGTTTGGTTACTTGTGCCTTGTATCCATTAGCTGTTGTACTGTACACACATCTGAATAGAAGTTCCTCTGAATATGTTACTGTTAGTGTGTGTGTGTGTGTGTGTGTGTGTGTGTGTGTGTGTGTGTGTGTGTGTGTGTGTGTGTGTGTGTGTATATATATATATATATATATATATATATATATATATATATGCTTTCTCTACATTGAATGATTCCCCTTGAATCTCTATTTGCTGTTTGATATTTTTAACCTCGATCTCATCAAAATAAAAGGAAAGACCTTTTTCCATTTTCTGCTTGATATTTTTTGGCAATGATGTTTATAATCTTCTCTCTGATTTGATTGTGTTTTCTGGAACATTTCTGTTTATACCTCTCTGGCCTTCTTAGGATGTTGCTTGGATGATTGGATCTTAATTTTTTTTGTCTTTGGTGAATTTATTTTCTCGTCCTATCGTCGTATGGTTTCCCAGTCTGGTTCATTCATCTTCGCTGGATCTTTATACTGGTCTTAAACCACCAGAAACATGACCGTGTAACTCGGTAGTTTTACAATACAGGTTGATTTAAATCCCTCATTTGTGTCTCTTCTTCTTCTTCTTCTTCTTCTTCTTCTTCTTCTTCTTCTTCTTCTTCTTCTTCTTCTGCAGCGGAGAAGGTGTCGTCTTTGGGGAAAGACTGGCACAAGTTCTGTCTGAAATGTGAGCGCTGCAACAAGACGTTGAATCCAGGAGGCCACGCTGAGGTGAGAGGAAATTAACAGAAGCGGGAGTCTGAGAGTAATGAGTTTAAAGTTTACACTCTAATTCCCACATTTATGTGTTATCATTAATATTAAGTGGCACAGGATTGCCATTCTTTTAAAGGGTCACTTTGGTATTTTTCAACCTGGGCTCTATTTTCATGTTTTTGTGTTTTAAGTGACAAGTGGGGACTACTATTATTTTTAAATTGGTTCAGTATTGAGTGAGAATCTGCAGATGCAATGGAATTCCTGACCATCAATATTCGTCAGCCACTGTCAGTGGCTACAACGAGCACTTTTAGTGGAGGTACATTAACTAAGAGGAGTTGCCTCTTGCGATCACATTGCAGCAGCTGCAGCGTTCTCCTTCAATACTCTACCTCGTAGAAACAGTGGTGTCCTCATCAGTCACTTTGACACAAAAACATGGGAAAATAGGATCCAGGTTGAAAAATACCAGAAGTTGCCCTTTAAGTGATGAGCCCCAGCACCCCCAGTGGGGCTGAATTCTTCATCAGGAGCGCTTCCTCACACTCCAAGTCCTCGTAGTCCCATGAATCGATACCAGAGCCACTTATGTGACATAGAATCCATTTCCATTTTACATGTTCATAACACAATTCAACCATAAATATTAACATAAACCATAAATATGACTCGAGAGGACTCGAAAGTGACTCGAGAGAGCTCCCCAAGTTATGTAAATATCACTTTTTATATCCCTAGCTTGATGCCACACATGATTAGCGCACCTTTCTGGAAAGCTTACAACCCACGGAATCCGCCAAATCCCTTGTGAGATAACGTCTCAGCAAGATATCAACCACATTGCTTTTTTTTTTTCAGAAATATGACTTACTTATGGATGAAACAACACTTGCTTACTATGTATTGGTGCATCTGCTTGAGCAGAGCCCCTCTGTGCCCAAGGTCCAGGAAGAAAGTTAAGGCATTTTTGCTTTCAGGGACGTAAACCTACGGTTCACGAAATGTGCACTAAATGAATTACTAAAAATATTTAACTTCACTTAATCAAAGTCAAATTTTGCAGAGATACTGTTAACACATAGTGCTATTTTAGCATAATTAAAAAGAGTAAATACAGCCAGGAAGCGTTTTTCTTTTCAGAAATTCTTTTTTTTATTTCCTGTGTTCTATCATCAACCAATAAAGCAGTAACACATATACTGCTATATGAACATTCTAACTAGTCTCACAAGTGTTTTCTGTATATTATACTTTTTGAAATTATTCAAATAGTTCTTGTGGTTGAGGAGATATTCTGTATTTAGTATGGGTATGCAAAACCATTCGGATTTTTTGAGAAAAATGGCTGGGGCTTAACTGGGTGATTTACTGTAGGATTTAATTTTCAGCATTTGACTGATCAGCACAGTGAGAAGGTGTAGAAGCAGTGATTAATAGTTTACAACAGAAGGGGAACGATCCGTCTGCACGAGTGTTGCAATAAATCATCTTAATAGAGAAACTATTTGCAGTCACAGGCAGTTACAGATACACTTAAGAAGCAGTGGCGGGCCGTGCATGTTATACCTAGGCCTGCTGTCTGATATCGTATACATAAATATGCGCATGACGGGATGCTGTTCGGCGCTGTGCAGCAGCAGCTTCTTCTTCTACAAGTATAAGTGGCGGATCGCAACCAACTTGACTAGGTGCATACCGCCGGCGCCAGCTAATGTACCGGAGTGTGTGTGCAGGGTGCTTTGTTGTCTCTGTGAGGAATCACAGTACAGAACCCCCTCGCTTGCCGTCACCATGTGTTTAACCGGCGGAGAGAGAGAAGAGAGAGAAACATAGAGAGAAATAGAGGTGAGATCTGATTGGATAAAGAGCGTTAAGCGGGCTTGAGGTAGACCAGCTCGCTGGCCAGACCAGAAGCAGACAGAAGAGGCATGAGAAACAGACAGGAGACAAGAGCTGTGCAATGAGAAAATAAGCCAATAGGGAAAAATAATTATAATACATGTAGTGTATTTGTGAAAAACAATTACATTATATGATAGATATAACTTTTAATTATATAAATAAATAAAAATTGTGATTCTGTTTAGACCAGCAGAGATGACTTAGCAGGCCCTGACGGCCCGCCACTGGTATGAAGGTACACTACAACCACAGCAGAATTGGAACTGTTTTTGGGGCCTTTGATTGAAGAGCAGATAAGCTCAGCAGGAAGTTCGAGGTTTCCTTGTGGTCAAAATTGAACAGTTACTCTCTTGACTTTCTAACCACCTTCTGCAGGGAAGTCAGTGTATGACTGTACAAGTCTGACCACAAGGAAGCTACATACTTCCCGTTGAGGCGACATTCTCCGTTGTCAAAGGTCCCCAGTAAAAGTCTCTGCCTGAGTTTAAGGATTTGTTCACTACAAGCGTATCTGGAACAGTTTATTCATCTTCGAAGCGTCTCTTTCTTTGCTGCAGTTTGTCCACATAAATGTCATTTTAAACGAGCTCTCGTTGTGACTGTTCAGTAATACTTTCAGTCCATCTGTGGTCCGAGATGTGTCACTCAGTTCAGCGTCTACACAAGCGCTGAGCTTAATAACTTAGCGGCCTGTTATTTACAACTATGATAGTTTCTGTGGCTTTCTTGGTCTTAAAATAAGCTTTTAATGAGGATGTACTGTTTCTTAACAGTAGTGACCGTGACTTCCCCCCTTGGTTTGTCGATGTTTTGAAGCTTTGAGTTAAATTGAGCCTTATGCTAAATACAACCAAATAATAATGATATATTTAATTTCTCTGAATAAGAAATCATTCTGAATAAGACATTTTTATGGCGACCCAAATATTTTTTGCTGGACAAAAACACAGAGAAAAGGTTAAAGTTGTAAGATCAAAACCTGGACAACACCGTTGTAGCAACCTGTCAATCACCTTGTAGTCCCACCCTAACGCATCCCCTTTATGGTCTGTTTGACTCTAAATGACCATAATTTACTAAATGAACATCATGCTGTATTGAAGAAGACTTGAAACTAGAGATTGAGACATAAACTCATGTTTACAATGTTTACTGAGGGAATAAATCAAGAGAGAAGTAGAGTCATTTCTATAGACTTCTATACAACCAGAGGAGTTGCCCCCTGGTGGCCAGTAGAGAGAATGCAGCTTTAGGACACTTCAGCATCGGCTTCACTTTTCAGACCCGGAGGTGGGAACCTGGCCGTATGGCGCTGTAGCCTTTGAGCGGGTGGGCGGTTCTTGTGTTTACTACGGACTCATTTTGATGAAGCCAACAATATAACACATGTTATGTCTGAAAAGGGTCAAACACAGAAAAGTCTCCATTTGATTTAAACAACACATTGTTCACAGAGAGCACGGTGTGTGTCATCTCCCAGGGAACAGGCCGCCACAGAGATTAATGAAATGAAATGAGGGTAAACAGATCGAGCCGATGCTCATATTTAGCCCTGTCGTGCGTTATGAATTCCTGTGAACAGAGAAAATAACAGAGAGCAGACATGTCTTGTAAACGTCCATTGAATTTATTTATTATTTGGCATTACGTGAATCCAAACAGACTAAATACAAAAAAAAGTTGTCAGCTCACTTTCCCTCCCTCTTGTGTTTTGCAGCACGACGGGACACCTTATTGCCACAAGCCCTGCTACGCCGCCCTCTTTGGACCGAAAGGTGCAGCTTCTTCTTCTTCTTCTTCTTCTTCTTCTTCTTCTTCTTCTTCTTCTTCTTCTTCTTCTTCTTCTTCTTCTTCTTGAGTAAAAAAAAACATATGTAACAACTCTGCGTTGGTCACATTTTCATGTTTTTCCGCTTACGTCCCAGGCGTGAACATCGGCGGAGCCGGTTCCTACGTGTACGACGCACCTGTCAACGAGGCCCCCGCCGCCATTTCCATGGAGACGGATGGCAAGCCGGAGGGGGAGACAAAAAAAGCCCCCGCGCGGGGACCGGTGAAGGGTGAGAAGGGGATGAAGATGTCTGGTTCAGGTCATTTTAGTTTTTGGGGATGGGGGGGAGAGAAGAGGGGGGGGTCATTTGAAGATGTATGAAAAACAGAGCGATGGAAATAAAGAGGATAACGGGGATTGTGTGTATGTTGTTAACATTTTTATTATTAATAATAATACATTGCTCCATTTCAATCAGCTGCAAGCTTCTCCTCTTTCTCCGGAGGACCCAACATCTGCCCCAGATGCAACAAGACGGTGTATTTCGGTGAGCAGATTGGCGTCTTCGTATCTCACGGTGTTGGAATGTGTCAAAGTGACTAAAGTGGCCGGTTTCCATGGTGACTATCTCCATGGTGTGTGTGTGTGTGTGTAGCTGAGAAGGTGTCGTCTCTGGGGAAGAACTGGCACCGGCCCTGTCTGCGCTGCGAGAGGTGCAGTAAGACTCTGTCTGCCGGCAGCCACGCAGAGGTGAGAGATGAGGCTATGATGTCACAACGATGACGTCGCTCGTATTGTTTTCATCACGTTAAAAAGAAGTGTGAGGAATTTCAAGGTTTTCTTCTTTTCCCCGTTGCAGCACGATGGACAGCCGTACTGCCACAAGCCGTGCTACGCCGTGCTGTTCGGGCCCAAAGGTATGACGTCAGGAACACAGCAGCTGGACCTCAGAGAGCCTGCTTAAAAAAAAAAGTTTAAACACTGCGTCCCCAAACAACAGTCTGCAGGAGGCCATTTTAGATCTATTCATATTTATCAGAGGCAGTCCTGTCAGTCAAACCTTGGTGGGGGGAGCCAAATAAATGAGCTAAATATCTTGTAAACGTGCTTATTAATAGTGTTTTATGTCAATTTAGACCAGATTTCTTCTTAGTTTAGAATATTTACATTCATATTTAGTCTCAATATCTACCTCAGGTCTTCCTCTTTGCCAGGGGTTTGGTACATTTTCTAAAAAATAAAAAAATAATAATAAGTTTTAATGAAAAAAAAAGTAAAAAGAGGTAAAAGTGAAACACCAAAGTGTTGTTTATATCTTGTACTACCTTGTCACTCGCAAGCGTCTTCATCATTTCGAGTGTTGATTGTTGAAAGAAATGTGGCTCAAGAATTAAAATACACGTTATATATATATATATTAAGTAATCTGTGCCCTTAGTTTAACATCCTGGTTTAACATCCTGTTGGATCTGTCGCTCACACGGCCAACAACGTCTGAACATCAGGGTCCACACACACACACACACACACACACACACACACACACACACACACACACACACACACACACACACACACACACACACACACACACCTTTTCGTTGAGGTCCTTCACACAGTCTGAAATCTTATTTTATTCTGTTCACATGTTACAATTTATTTAATATTATTAAATGAATTATAAGTCCAGACTTATTTCAAAACACACGATACATTTTTGTAAAATAAAGGATAAAAACATGTGAAAAGACTGAAATTTTTTGTGTTGAGGACTTTTTTTTAATGGTTACATCTAACCTTTACCCCCTCTCAGGTGTCAACACTGGCGGTGTCGGCAGCTACATCTACGACGAACCTGCTGAGGCGGAGGCCCAGCCCTGAGCCCTGAGGCCCACCGCCGCCTCCGACACCTCCAGGACCCCCCGTGTCTCTTTGGTTTGCCTTCTATGGTCGCGGTGACGCGTGATATGCACCGGGGCCACAGGGACGGACACTTAGATGTTCTGTTGTATTTGTATATTGTTTATATATATATATATTTTTTTTTTGTACCGATACAAACTTGTAACATGTCCTCCCGTGTGGGTTTTTTTAATTTGCCTTTTAAGTTCCTTTGGTTCTCTTTGCCAAATAATTATGTCTCTCATGATTAATCTAGTTTATCAGACTTCTGTGCAAAACGTACCGGCCCGCCAACATGTTGTCAGTGTTTGTAGAACGGGTTCTTCCTGCTTCTTAGAGGGCGATGAGGTGTAGACGTAGCCGTATGCACAGAGACGTGCATTTTCCTGAATGTTATGAAGGTTTCAGCTGTACATCACGTTTTCTACAGTAAAACTGTGTGATACCAAACCTGTGTTCAGCGTCTGTGGCTATTTGTTCATTTTATTACCAATAAGAAACAATATAATGAGGCAATGCTTTTAGTGAAATAGACAATTTCAAATATTTGTTGTTTTTGCTAACGATTAATAATTAATAATAAATCATTAAGGATTGTAATAAACATCAAGGAGAGCTACTAAAACCACGTTAACCTGCAAAGTATGCATAAACTATGGTGGCAACGATATACCAAAAAAACATACAATCTAAGAAAAACATGCAATATTAAATACAATCAACAACGTTTTGATCACATTAAATGAAATTGACCTTCAGTGACCTGAGAGGTCCTGGTTGCATTAAGCACGTCTTAAATGCACATACAGAGCTTTTAGTGTCATCTATTTTATTATTATTTGTATTCTTTTATCAATATATTATCTCTTAGAAAATGTACAACCCAATACAAATGTATGACGTCACTGACAGGATGAAGTCATAAACGCCCCTTAAAGGAAACAGATCCCCGGAAGTGGAGATGTGTTGTAGTAAACGGAATGCTGTCGGAAGTTGGGACAGTTTGTCTACAAAATAAAAGTATAGAAAGTTGCTTTTCAGTACAACACTATTACGATGTTGCTCGTCCATCTATTAGTAATACATTATCTGTTTTATGATATATTATGAAATAACACTTATCAACCATTGTGACCGATACTGTATGAGTCTAAGAAACCTGATCCACAGTTAAACACTTAAAAAAAAGTATGTTATATGTAGATTCCAATATTTATTCTCCAATATTACAGTTAATAGATTTAAATGTGACTATCTCAAATTCCCTGGTAAGCTAGTAATACCTTTTATACTTTTACTTCTGAGAGAAAACAAAGGGTCAACTGTGATTTATGCTGGAGAACAACATTATTATATTATTATGTTTTTAACAAGACAGTAGAAACACACAGTGGATCTTTGAAAAGTTGTACTTTAGTTGTAGTTTATTGCTGTAAAACATAATCACAATCAGAACTATTTATTGTAAGTATACGTTGCACATACAGGGAAATTGACTTGGTGAAAGGTAACAATAAACAAACTCTGAAAAACTGCAATAACATCAGACATCATTTAAAAATATAAACATTTTAAAATAAAAATAATATTAACATTTTAAAATGTTAATACGTGTACTGTACTGTACTGTTATTATTTATTTTGTTCCATATTATGGTACAAAAATAACAAAATAACAGTAGAGTACAGTTAAATACAGGACAGTTAAATTATGCATTTAATCCTTTTTTTTAATATCAATAGCACACAACCTATAATTAAACAATATCCCGTTGTTTGAACACATATTTTCTTGGATCCCACAAATCCGCATTGCGCCTCTGTATTTGTCACCACAGTGTTTTATTTTGAAATTCCCCACCAGAAGCTGCATGTCACGACCACGCTGCTTCTGTCCTCCTGCTTTAAAAGCTCACTGGCACCGACGCCATCTCGGGCCAGAAGGACGTCCGTCGTTTTTTTAGCGGCAGATATTATTTGAAATGATAGATATTAATACCAATTAGTTTATTAGTTTAAATTAAGAAGGAGTATGTTGGATGGATCTCCGGCTCGCGGCGGTGAAGCGGACATCGGCAACGCCGAGAACAACAACCCGATGTCGGTGAAGACGAGGCAGGCGCTGCGGAAGAAGAAAGGAGGGAGGAAGCTGCGGAAGCCTCCGAGAAGCTGCCCTAACATCCGGCTGTCCGACCTCAACAACAACAACAACAACACCAGCAACACCACCAGCAACCCTGCGCCCGGTACCGAGCCGCCTCTCGGTGCACAGTCTGCGCTCATGCTGCACAACCTCAAGCAGGGAGTGAGGAAAGAGGTGACGTCAACTTCCTCCTTTGTTGTTGTTGTTGTTGTGCTTCTTCTTCTTCTTCTTCTTCTTCTTCTTCTTCTTCTTCTTCTTCTTCTTCTTCTTCTTCTTCTTCTTCGCTGCAGTTTTTTTTTTTTTTGACAACTAGGGCATTAGTCTAAGTCAAAGTAGTGTTTACACCTGCATTGGCATATTCAAGCAAATGTAAATATTTTTATATTATTATTATTTTATTGTGGCACATTAAATATGTGAGTTTGGGAGTATTGGTCGAAAAACAACAACAACAACAACAACAACAAGACATTAGAAGACCTCAACTTGGTCCCTGTCAAAGTCTTGGAGACCAAATCATTATTCTCCTGTATAACATAATAACTTGTTGTAATCTTATTTACATTCCTGTATTTATTATTATTATTATTATTATTATTATTATTATTATTATTATTATTATTATTATTATTTTTAAAAGTTATATTATTATAAATCCCTATTAAAAAGATGGAGAGATGAAATAATGAGAATGTTGTTGACATAAAGTGGGTTTAGTCCTCTGACGCAGTTACTAATCCTTGAGCAAGAATCGAAAGTGTGGTGAACAAGTTGTTCTTCCTCTTTCTGCTGCCAGCTTCTGGGGCGTTAAAGCCGCAGGTTGCACAAGGCGGACCGGCTTGTCTGTCTAATTAAAATAATTAAATACATAAAGGGAGAGGAAGTCCATGTCGGGTTCACAACACACACAAAAAACACATTTTATTGTGTAGAAATTGTATTGATTTCTATTTTTTTCTGTTCATTTTTTATTTAAAAGTGTTAATTTAACAAGTGTGTACTGACTTTCCCTCTATAATAAATGTTCGGTAATTATTCAGTAATATATATTAAGAGTTTTAATGGAATATAATGGCGAGTACAGGAGGGGAACGTGGAGGAACTTTGCTGGTTGAGGTTTGAGTTTGGCAAAAACTACTGAAGCTGCTTTTGCTTTCAAACCTAAAAACACATAGTTTACCTGTTCCAGTTAAAAGTATTCGTAGTATTTATAAGTGGTAACGTCAGCTCTGTTTCCTGAAGTGTTTTTAAAACTAAAAAGAGACTTTCTGACACAAAGTGGATCAATTAAAAACATAGACTTCAACAGTAACAAAAGGTTTGTCTTCAACCAAAGAAATTCTTAGTCTACTTACAATCAACTAATCCATAAAAACAGCATTTTAAATATTGTGTTTACCAGAGATGTGCTCGTAGGCTTTTGGGGAATAAGTCACTCGTGAAAAAAACATTATAAAAATGACTAACACGAATTCAAAGATCATGATTACAATATATATATTTATTTATTCGTATGCTTTTGATGCAGAATTCTTATCTCAACGTCGACCAACAAGCGTCTGGAGCTTTCAACCACATCTCATGGGATTCATCGGTGGGTGGAGTTAACTGAGCAAACTCCGCCCACCGATGAAGGCCCTGAGTATTTAGTTTAAAGCTATTTAAAAACAACAACTAGTAAATCCACCTTAAGTAAAGAAATAGAAACTACGATTTTAACGGTCCAGGAGGATCTTTCAACAATTCATTTCCCAGTAATAGATTAATTCTAGATTTAGATTTTCTGTTTTCTCAGCTGCTGAAATCCAAAGGCGGCCGATCGGAGCGAGGAACGGCGCCGCCGGGTGGCCAAGCCGCCCAGAGCATGATCACGCGGGGCCACAAGTCCAAGCAGGGCCCGAGCCCCGCGGCGGCTCACCCCGCCAAGAAGAAAGACCCCGGTGGCCCGAATAAGCCCCTCCCCCTCCACCGGCGCGAGCAGAAACCATCCCACCTCCTCCACGCCATTGTCGCGAGCGTGCCGCCCGGCGAGGCCACGCCCGAACACCTTAAGGACGGCGAGAAGGTCTACGCCGGGGCCAAGTTCAGTGAGCCGCCGTCGCCGAGCGTCCTGCCCAAGCCGCCCAGCCACTGGGTCGGGGTCGGCGAGCCCCGGCGGAGCGACCGGCGCCGAGAGCAGATGAGCGTTCACCTGAAGTCGCTGCT